>JAAAKG020160941.1:0-29311 GCA_010014905.2 Druon quercuslanigerum
TCTATGCTATATATTAAAACGCGCGGATCAAAATTCAAACGTCTGCTAGACTATATCGACAACGCGCCTGACAAAAATATAGAAACGTTCTTACGCTTTGTAAACTGGTCATAAATCTTGGAGGTGTTTTTGTCCCACCTCTGCCGGACAAACGCATAGGGAGATACCACTCCTTACTGTTACTTCGTGTCTTTAATGCTAAAAGAACTATGCTGTTTACTCTTCGGTAAAAGGACACCTAATGAAAACTTAAGGCTAATTATTGTGATTTCTTGGTGAAATTTACGGGAAATATATTTTCTCTGTTCTATTAGTATACAATCAATAATATATAAAGTTTTATTTTAAAGAAAAGTTACCTATTTATATTATTTATTGTATATTAATATAACAGCAATGTTTACGCTTGTAGCGAGTCCAGAGAATTTAGAAAGACGAGAAAATTTCGGCAGAAATATTTTTTTTTAGTGCCAAATGAAAATGAATCAAGTGTAACTTTTCAGAACTTGCTAGAGTGAGCTAGAAAAATTGGAGAATCCTGAAAGAAATAGTAGAGGGTGGAAGATAGAACAAATATGGCACCCCTGTGATGGTAGCTGAATGAGTTGATGGAGTCAAGTGTAGTGGGGGGAAAAAGGTAAGAAGCCACAATTTCGGACCTGGAGAAAGCCAGGGAACGAGAGAAACAACACCTGGAAGAAATTGAGGAAATCAGATTGTAGAAAGAGGTTTTGACAGGAAAGTGAAAGGAGTGGGATAATGGAATTTCAAATGAGATTATCGACATCCCTGCACCAGGGCCGACAGGAGAAATAGACAACAGAGCAGATGATGCATTAATTACGCTTGACTCACTAGCAAATAAAAAGGAGCTTATGTCTAATATCTTCAATCTGACCTGAACGGAAATCAACTTAGAGGACGACTTCACCCTCAGGGAGAAGGGCAGTTTTGAATGGATCAAAAAGGAAGTGGAAGTAGCAAGAGGGTGGAGAAAAAACGTTTTCGCAAGCAAGGGAAAAAGATAAGTGCAGTAAAAATATGGGTGAATTTTAGCAGGTAATTAACGGATGGAAGTGGAGGGCGCACTTGATGGGTCTACATTAAGGGGAAGAGCTCGAGGGGAAAAACGACAATCCTAAGAATTCGCGGGTCCTATTGTGATGGGAAAATTACTTAATTTGAATATGACGGGAGAAGTAGCAATAATCAACAACAGCATACAGGCATACAGTCAACAAACAATTTATATCTGGTTATATATAAGAAACATTCACTTGTAATGTACAGCATCACGAATAGTGGATTACGAATGGGGCCTAGGATCAGGGTGCACACACTAATTAATTCATAAACTTTATTTTTGATAATAGTATTTCTAATATTTAATATTAATCCATCAAGATAAAGTTGTATGCATAGTAACTAATTTTTATTGAAAAATTTAATTTATGAGTTACTCTTTAATTACTTACCTAAGCAGTCAGCAAAATTTAAGGTTGGAATTGGAGGTTGCAATCAAGTACTTTGAACAACTTTTTTAGAATAAATAATTAATTGAAAGGCAAGCGAGCATTTTATTTTAATAAACCCCATTGAATTTCGGTTAATTTATAATAATTCAGTATCAATTGCCTGTAGTATTACCATAAATTACCAAAGCATTTCATAAATTTCGAAAAATCTATAAAAATGTTTAAAATTGAATTTTAGGTGATTGAGGGTAATTTACTACAAACTGCCAAGAATTTCCATAAATTTCCTAAAATTGATAGACAGTTTTAAATTGAATTTTTGGAAATTAATGGTAACTTACCATATGTACCTGTAAAATTACCATAAATGACGAAATAATTCCAGTAAATTTCGGAAAATAATAGACATTTTTAAACTAAATTTTAGGAAATTTTTGGTAAGTTAACATAAAATACCTGCAATACCACCATAAATTACCAAAAAATTCCATAAATTTCCGGAAATTTATAAAAATGTTTCAAATTGAATTTCAGATAATTTACCATAAATGCCTGTAAAATTACCGTATATTACCGAAAATGTCCATAAAATTTCCTATAAGTTGTGAGGTCTCTGGTCGCTAGGATTTTTATTATTTTATTATTTATTATTTTTATTATTTCAACTAATTATAATTAATCATATATAATTAATATAATTATATAATTATATAATTTTATATAATTTAAACGTATTTTTTAGTAAATGGTAGTCCGCGCTGTATTAAAGATTTTTCAATAAATAATTTATTGCAGCTTGCATTGAAATTCTGTTCAACATATGTTACAAAAATGACAGCATAGGAAACAAACGATTTAAGTGAAATTTATTTAATCGGTACACTTGAAGATTAAATCCAAAATTTTCAAAACACATTTTTAAGAGAACTTTGCGAATTACGCACAATAATAAATAACAAATGTTTAACCCATTTCAAAATAAAATGCACATTTTTGAATATAATCAAAATCGGGATCTAAGATATTTTACTGCATAATTAATTTTGTAGTTCATAATATTGTACTTACGAACTAAATCCAGACACATCATTGAAGTAAGAAGCGCAATGAAAATTAATATATCCATTTTTTTTTTGTTAGACAGAATTGCTTTGGTAAGAATTTTGAGAGTTGCGACTGTCAAGATTTTGCATCTGTGTGGTACTTCTTGTATTCTCGTAATTCTCACATTATTGACATAAACGACTTTATGAATTCAGCTGGTGAAAAGAAGTTAAGACAATAAAATTTTTCATAGAGCATCTCATCATTGCTCTCAAATACGTCATCTTTATTTACTTTCATTGAAAATGTTGAAAGTAGACTAAACCTTCAAGCGGCATTTGTAAACGAGTGGCATAAAAAAAAATGTTCACCGTACCTAATTATAAAACATTTATTTTGTAAATTCGTTAGACTTAGAATTTTCTTTAGAATTAAAAAAAATTAAACGAAATCGTAACTTACTGATATAATTGCTGCATCCTCTGTAAAAAAATTGTGATAAATTCAGTATAGGCCTATCATGATTTTCCTTAATTGAATTTCTTATAATTTTATCGATATTATTCGATTATTCTGCGCAGTCTATAATATATTTATTGCGCGGAATGCGCTCCGTCTTTGTGGTAATTGTGAAATCTCTTAAGTTAAACCTCATTCGGCTTTAACGAAAACATTAAAATCACTATGTGCAAAACTTTTATACCAAATGTACATTATATTTATTTCTACACATCAGGCTGCTACTGCTTACTCAGATATTGTAAAATAATGTACAAATTTTATTTTTGCTGATTACTTTAATATTCTCTCATTATTTTACACTAATTTTTGATCTTATCTACTATGGAAAACGTATCATTTAAATAAATTTATATTTATCCCACGTTTGTTGCGCAAGCTTTTTCAAATTAAAGGTCGAAGCGTCAACAACTGTCATTTGGTTATTGTGAATTCTCTTTTGTTAAAGCTTCTTTGAGCACATTCTCATCACTTCTACCATGCTTTGCACTTTATTTCTTTGAGACTGCGAACTTTTCTACATTATGTTCTTTCTTCATGGGTTTTATAATTTTTTTTTATTTTGCTATAACACATTTTCCTTGATTTCATCAAGTGTTTACCTGTACTATGCTTGCCATTCACAAACCTGTCAGCTAACTCTTAATCCTCCAGATACGACTTTATTTTTACCAGATGAGTTTCTAGCGCACACTCGGAATTGTCCTGTTAAAACTTTTTAATGATGGCAGGTCATTTAGTAGATGCAAAAGATTTCTTACTGCTAGGCAGTTAAGTGCTCCAAAACACTATCAGATACATATTCAAAGTAATAAAAGTTTACTGCTGGCTGATGTAGTTGTGTAGTTATGTTCTGTAACAAGTCTATCATCTCTGTCACCTGTTGCACTATGAAACTAAGTGCTTATTACAGTTATCATAAACGGCCGACCCTGCAGGCCCTAAGGCATAACCAAAAATATAATTGATTTGACAGCCAGTTTCTAATATCAATATTCAAATAGATCTGACAAACAAGTTGTGTTTCAGGTTCTGAAGGTTCTATTGAGTTCCTTCTTCTATAACAGCGAAAAATACGTGACAGACATACTCGAATGTTCTGATTGGACTCCTACTATAGCAGGGCTCTTCATCAATGGGTAAATTCGGCCGCAAATACTCATCTACCGCATGTCTCGTTTCCACCACCATGATCCTCTACTCAGCTCTAAGAGTCAGACGGAATTTTTCTGTGCTGAGTGCGGCCGTGTAGTAATGGAAACGATACATCTTGCAAATGAGTATTTGGGACCAAATTTTCCCTCGCTGAAGACCCCTGTTCTAGACGAACAGGAGTCACTCAAAAGACTCTAACGCCTCCGCAACCAAGAAATCTTTTCTAAATCTCCATCACGGCTAGTACCTTCTTCGAGGTTAGCACGTATTAGTGGCTGGTCTACGACAACCTCTCGTCATCCTTTCCAGAGGTACCACTGTCATGGTAGTCAAATCCGAGGTTCTCTGACATGACGATATTGAACGCATCCAGGGACTTAGCGGATAGATAGATAGTAAAGCACATTTTATCAAGTACCGTCTGTTGCCACAGTCATCTCGGAGAGAGAGCCCGGCAAGCAGAGAACTCGGAAAATCCTAGTGAAACGTAGTAAAAGGGGGGAACTTCGGAGTACTCTACCTTTCACTAGGAATCAGTTTACAGAGTTGTACAAATAGAACTTTCTAATCATTTATGCACGGAGAAAAATGGATTTTCAAAATTAGCGCGTCAAAATTTAGAGAGCCAGTCCATTCTTCTAGATGCTCTAAAGAGCGTTCCGGCATGTTTTGACACAGTCAGAGAGATTCTAATTTTTTGGCTAGTCTCACTGTTATAAGAAGGTCAGACTCACTATCAGCGATAATCGAAGTATCTTTTCGGGATGTTCAATATGATCATCTTGTTTTCACTCATTTCCACCATCCACGGATGAGCAAATGACTCGTCGCGGACGGCCAACCTGATTGGTTACCTGATTAGTTACAGTGCATAATAATATTAGGATGTATTGAAAATTCATATTCTGAAATTCTACTTTATATGTCTCTCTTGCTAGAAAATAGTTATTTTTAATAACTTTAATCTTATTCTTTGCTGTACACAATTGGTTTACACATTTAATTGTTTCAAATAAGCGCACCAACCTTCACGAATGCGTTTGTTGTCCCCGTGCATGCAGTGTGAAAGAAGATAAGATTTGGCGTAACTGGACGCTTAGCTATCAATCTGTTGTAACCGTTTCGTTTCAAACTGAATACTTGCCTAAAATTGCAGCATTCATCGACGACGCAAAAAGTAACGAGATGTGAAAGGTTAGTGTCAGAATTTATTCGAATGTTTAAAATCTTATAACTCAGTGCAGCACAGTGAATCCAAGCCGTGTCTTTAATCTTGCGTGCTCCAAAAATATTTTGTGAATTTGCACTGTTTTTGCATATCAAATTAGGTCTAACACAGTTACATATTTACAAAGAATACAAAATTCTTTTAAACTTTATATATTTCATATCAACTTTCAGGTTTTGTGGGTTCTACTTAATTTTATCATTTCGAGTCTTTTATTAGAGAGGGACTAGAACAGATAGGTAGAGGGCAACAAATAGAAAAAATCTTGGATAATCGACCCCCTAAGATGACGACGTCGACAGTCCGAGGAGATCAAGTCGACTATGTTAGATGATCAAATCGACCCTCTACAACGAGCGATTCGACGTTTGAGTCGACCTTCCGAAATGATCAAGTCGACGCTCTGAGACAATCGATTGGAAGCTCTTGATTTAACCTTCTAGAAATAGTCGCTTTAGCCATCTTCAACGGCTGTCATGTAGTTGACCCTTAATTATGGTCTGTCTGCACATTTATATGACCAAACTGAACCTCGATTTTTCTCTGTATGGACTCCCTAAAATTCTAGCCATGTCTCATACCAATTTGTGAATTACGAAGATTTTTGAAATATTTTCTGGCCTAAATGTGAGAAAAACAATTAAATATTCATAGAACAGTTTTGCTTCCGTAGTGCTTTTCTCTCATATTTTTTAAAGAAACTAATAAAATTTTTTATTTTTAGAAAATCACACATACCATTTGGTTAATTTTCAAATGTTTGTATTTTAATATTTTTAGTAAAAATATATTAATATTTTTAAGTTTTTTAATATATATTAATTTTTAAATGTTAGAAAAAATCAGAATAGCGATGAAGAGGAAAGTTTCATAAAACGATGTTTGTTTTACATTTTCATCCTTTATTGAAAAAATTTCAAGGTAATAGAGAAACTTGTAAATAAAATACTCATCTCCTGCAAGGTAACGCGTTTTCCATTTACTTTTTATCAGAATTATGAAATTGAATTATGTACACACCTGATCGACTTTACCTGTCTCATTTGCGCCTCGCGTTTAGAACTGCCTAGAATATTTGTTTAATTATCAACGAATGTTATTTAGCATCAAATCATTTTATTCCGTAAATTTTTCTAAGAATTTATATTTAGCTACTCAATTTGACATCAAAAAATAATATTTTAAGTTCAAAAATTCAATGATTTGGCTAAAAGGGGATTTAATTTTTTTGAAAATTTTCGCTTTTGGTAAAATATTAATCTTCTTGGCTGAAAAATCAACAATCTGGTTAGGAATTTATTCATTTTCTAAAATATTCGCCTTTTTGTCAAAAAATCTTCATGTTTGAAGATTTGACTGTTTGGTTAATAATTTATATAATTAAATTTTTCAGATATTGAATATCTACTTTTTGAATCTAATTTTTAAATTTAATTTTAATTAAAAAAATTTAAAATGATTTTAGGAACAAATGTTTAATAAAAAACGCGTTGAGTTCCGTAAAATTGAAATGAATTTAGAGGAATTTAAGAGAAACAAGAAGAGTTAGATGAAATTTATAAAAGTTTAAGTTGAGTTTAGAAAAATTCAAATGAATTGAAAACAATTTGATAAAATTAAGAAAATAAATATTGAAATCAGCAAGTTTAAAACGAGATTAGAAAAGTTCAACGGAATTCAAAAGAGTTTTATCAAATGACTATTAATTGAAGGTGCGGTAAAAAAATTTAGGATAAATTAAATAAAAACTTTAAAAAATGAAAAAATCTATATATAATGAAATAGGATTGAGTAAATTTAGAAGGATACAAGTGAATTAAAAAAATTTCAGAGAATTACCATGAATTTAAAGGAATTCAGGAATTTTAGTAAAACTAGAGGAAATTCAAAGAAAATGAGAAGAATTCGATTAAATTCATAAAGAATTAAGCTGAATTTAAAAAGGTTCAAGTGAATTGAAATCAATTAAAAAATATGAAAAAATGTATTGAATTCAGTATGTTTGAAATGAGTTTAGACAAATTAAAGGGAATTCAAACAAATTTGATGAAGCGCCTAAAATTCTAATGTGTGTTTTACAGACTTTGAGATGAATTTAACAAAAACTTGTTAAAAATTAATTGACCTAAGTAAATTCACAAACAATTACAGAATTTAGAATAAATTAAATAGAATTTCTGTCGAATTTCAAATCAAATTGCAAAAAATTGTATTTTTTATCTCTAAAAATTTTTTTAGCTTTAAAGCAAGATGCCTACAATTTTTTCGCCAATAGAAGGTTGGTACTTCGTCTCTTTAATAATGTTCAAAGTTTGACGCAAAAACGACTGTCCAAATTTTCTAATACCTAAACTCCGTCGTTGTTAAAGTCCTTTGATGCTTAAAAGGAATATTTTAGATGTACGAATTTCTTTCAAGTTCAATAGAGGTCCGTTAAAAAGAAATATTTTTCTGCAATTTTTCTGTTCGTTATCATTATGGTGAATTTGGTTATTCTAACTTGAATGTCGCATATCCTACCTAGGCAAAATTGTTGATTCCTTGTAAAAGGGTGTACACAGGTTTTTTTGTGTAGATACTACCGAAGCAACGGTTTGCACAGATTTTGTTTCGTTGCTTAAAATTTCGTGGACGCGCCTTGAACTCGGAAATTTTAAGGCACTCAGTAACACGAGCCAGTTCCCACTTAGCAGCAGGAAGATTGGCATTCCTTAAAAGTACAAGATCACCAACTTTAAGCCTAGGGTAAAGTGAAAAATACTTGTTTTGCTGTTGCAAGGACTAAGATAGTCTCGTGACCACAAACGCCAAAAATGCTCCAGAATTCGTTCGTTCAAAGCCAACTTTGAACCGATCAGATTCCGGCAGGAACTCACCATCTTCAACATTCTGCGAACGCCTTGTCACGAGGGACCGAAGCTACTCAAATATGGCGGATTACACGATTTTGATCTTATGAACTCGTTAAGCTTAGATGACAAACCGAGCGACGCCATAGTGTCACTTTGGGAAATCTCTACCAAATTATAAGAAATTTGGCGAGTGTGGGCTCATGGGTCATTGGGTGACGTTCAATTGGACTTCAACTTCGAGATTCGATACTGCAACAAGCTACCACCGAGTAATGAAAATTTCAAGATGTAAAACTCGGTAACTTCACGTATATCGTCAATCTAGTGGTTAACCAGCGATGTGTCTCCATGAAACCTTTAGTAGACATTGAATGTTCTTAGAATCAATATTGAAATGTATGCGCATGCCTGCATAGGTCAGGTCAAGGTTAAGTTGTTGAAGCGTTAGAAGAGTGCAACGTGGATACAGACTTCAACTTGTTCAACACTGGTTATAGATATTATTCGATATTCTGTTTACATCTTGATTTTTGAACTTTCCGGCTCAAAACTGTGGTTCGAAACTTTCCAGGTTTCATGAAACTTTCTCTCGTTAAAGTTTCAAGAAGCTGAAAACCTAGATTTAGTACAAGAAGAATAGTATGATTTATTGACGTTTTTGTGTTCAGTTACGGAAAATAACTCATAGTTTAGTTAGTGACCATTTAGTTGGCAGTCCCTCTACCAGGCGCGCTGTAGCCATGAGCCGTTAAACTTTAATTTCGATGTTAGATTTAAGATTTAGAGTAGAATATTGTGATCTGAAATTGTCATGAAAATCGGTTAGCAGTCTAATTAATGATTATTTTAGTTCAAAGATTTGACAGTAGTAGGCGCTGTGACTGTATGTTTCGTGATTTTGAGTCCGTTGTTAGATTAGGTTCGGTTTTATTACATAATAAATGAAAATGGTTTAAATAATTCAAAAATTCTTCAGGCAAGCGTTTTGTGTGTAAAATCTATGCTCTAATAATTTATTATTAAACCAAAATAAACTTGATTCACTAAATATTATTTAAGATTTTGAATTTTCCCGCCAATTATTTGAACACAGGAACTTTTGACATATATCAAGTTCCACGAGACTTTATGCCGTTCGAGTTCATAAAAAATTTTTAACTAAGTAAGTACTAAGATATTATGTTGATTACGTCGTTACTTATGTATGTATTTAGATTTTTACTGTAAAATTGACTCTTAGTTGCGTAGGGATCGTTTCGTTCTTAGTAGCCCCGATAGTTGTGCTGCGACTTCATATTTTGTAAACGCGCCCTGACGCGAACACCCTGCGAGTTGACGGTCTTGATGCGTTACACAGAATCTGTCACTTTCGTTCTTGGTCCCCAATTGGCAACACGTGCTACGCTTAGTTTGAATTTTAGATACTCTGTTAGCATCAAAAACGGATAATTTAATTAATTTTTTCTTCAGACAATTCTGAACGCCTAATGAATCCATGTAACAGAAAATGTAGCAAAAGCAGTTGATCATTCTGGATTCAGCTGCATCCACAGCAACATGGATATCAGGAAGCAGGTGGATACTCAGCATTAAACTGTTAAAACAAGTAATGCAATACGACGAAAGTCAACTTGACTGAGTATGATGAGAGTGACTGTCATGAATTTGCTTCTTTCAAGTTACCAGAATCTCCAGAAACCTTTCAAAAAAACAACAATTAACAAAATGATAATAGCAGTGACTCTCTCAGAGAAAATAGAGAATATCATGATGATGAGTTTGAGTCTTTCATGGCTAAAAAAGCAAAAAGAGAAGATAAGAAGCAGAATGATATAATTTTGAAAGATGGAGATAAAGCTGGCAATTAGACGGAGGAGGATGAGATTCCACAAGAATTGGAACAGGAACATGATAGTGATGCTAATGATGATGTTGATCACAATAAAGAGGAGGAGAAGAAGAAGGACAAGAGTTTCAATGGATTGAGTGATTTAGTATGACGCTTCATACATATATTACTATGTTAAGCTTAGTTGAGAATCTATATATTGTGAAATTAAGTTAAGTATTTTTCTTGAATAAACAGACTTTTAATGTTGAAAAATGTTGAAATTTATCATAGTCTTCTTTATTTATTATTAATTTTGTGTTTTTACGGACTGCGGGTAATATTATCATATCCTTATTCCGTTTGAGTTCTTTGATTGCTGTTTTTTCTTGTTTTGTTAGGTTTGAGGAGGAATGTAGAATGATGAAGAGAATTACAGAAAATGTAAGGAAGGAATTGCGAAAAGGGAGAAGTATGTAGAAATGAGGAAGAAGTTTATGATAATGTGTAAGAAGAAAGATCAGGAGAAGGAAAAAGAGCTGGAAGAGGGGTTGGGAAATGTTAAGACAGAAGGGAACATGTGGGAGACAATTAATAGGTTTAGAAAACGTAGGGTGCGGATAATCGAGAAGATAGGGACGAATGAAGGGCATTTTTCAAAGATTTATTGTAGTGATCAGACACACGGAAGAGAGATAAGGAGATTAGAAGAACAAAGGAGGTAGATGGCAAGGTGCTGAATAACGGCGAGATACATACGCAGGTAAGGAAGTTAAAAAGGTCTAAGGCAGCAGGGCTGGACGGTGTAGAGAACGAAGCATGGATGTTTGGCACACAAAAGGTAAGGGAGAGGCTGAACGGGGTAGTGAAAAAAGTATGGCGGGGGAGGAATTTCCAAGAGGGTGGAGGGAGGAGGAAAAAAGGGGATGGGGAGAGGCAGGAAAATTATAGAGGAATTATGCTAATGAATACGGCGTACAAAATATACGCGATAGTGTTGGCAGATAGGCTGCGGAAGGATGTTGAGAGGAATGGTATACTGCTGTAGACAAAGGCAGGCTTTAGGAGGGAAGGAGTACTGCTGATAATATTTACGTATTGCAGTACGTGGTGGATAGAAAACTAGCCAAAAAGGGAGCCAAAGTGTATGCGCTGTCTGTAGATCTAATAAGCGCGTTTCTTTCGGTGGATAGGGGGAGGTTGTGGGAGGCAACGGAAGAAAGGAGACTAGCGGCCGGAGTGGTAGATTGGAGTTTGGGTAGGAGGAGTAAGGATATAGTCACTTGCATATGCAGATGACATAGTGCTGCTAGCAAAGAGCAAAGAGGCTTTAAAGGATATGAGGATCCACTCCCCCATTCAGACCACCATGAGTCTTCCTTTTTCTGATAGTCGTAGAGGTGGACGTGAACAACTTGGAATTAGACGAACTATTCAAAACATTAATTTTAAATGCATTAGACGATGAGAGACAATCACAACCGTACACAGGCACACAATCATATGCAGCTACAAAAAAGTCAAAATTTGAAAGTCTACAATTCATCTTCCCTGTACGCGAGATAACCATAGAAGGCGATTTTAGCTTCTATCATTGTTCATGTCTAGAAAATTCTAGACGATGCTGCATCTCTTCATCAATATTGCCTTCTGAATTAAAGGGGGCGAATTTCATACTTCGTTATTTTCCATGATTTGTATTGACTTCGCATGAATGACCTGAATGGAGATCACCACGGGGTGGATAATGACCTTGTTCACTTTTCTGACAGTCAGGATCTCTTTCTTTAACTCTCATCAGAATAGTCTTGTCCTAGTAAAAAAGATAGCGTTCATTCTCGAGTACTTTAACTGGCCTATATTTGTGGTACGGCTTACATATTTTTTGTTAGACAGTGTTTGCGGCAACTTGTTGATAAATTAATCCAGCAACACCATTAAGTCTACGCGTGTTTTCGTGTGCGGGAAGCATCCTACATCTATGAATTATGGGACCGATGTTCTTATTGGGATCGTAATGATATATCTTCTCGTCACTGGAATAAGATTTTTTCGCCTTTTTATTAAACAGCTAGCTTTTGAGTGTTAAGATAACTGATGTTGTGGAAATAAGCAGCTTTAGGTTTTAATAAAGTATTCATGTCAACTTCGCAGATGCGCTCGTAGATCGAAATGAAAGTCCGGCTTTGAAAATATTCGCGCAATTATGTAGCCTGATCATGCCACTGCTCCAGCGACTATTAGTCTGGATCTAGCAGCGGTAGGATCTAATAAGTTTCGTCTGCTTCCTTACAATAAGGCCCTGGTTTATTGCCTTGATTTTTTGGTTTTTTCGTCTTCCGTGTAAAGGACTCATGGTCATCTGTATTGCCCTCTGCCGAGTGACCACTGCGACGGTTGCTCGGGCATGGATTAGCATCTGAATGCCCTTCTTGGTCACCTGTGGAACCATTCTGGCAGACCGGTTGTATATCATTTGCTGTTTACATTTGAAATGATGAGAGTTAACTTAGCATGGAACAGGAACTTATTTAACTTATACCTTGGTTAACTTAATTAATTTTGATACCATTTTCAAATTTCCAGCCAATAGCTGGCGCAACTATTACACACATCTGCATTACCGACAGAAGGTGGTTTGACATGAAACAAAGCATTACTTGGTCGGTAAGTGGCATAGAACTGTTACAGGTCAAATACAAAGTGCTTCAAAATGTTACTGCGTAGTTGAATTATTAATAACTTAAAACGAAACGTTAAATTTTTATTGTAATTACCATTTACATATATTATGTATATTAGAATTTCGGTTTCAATCTCTTTAGTTTAGGTCTACATTTTTACAAATAATGATGTTGGAAAGAGGATTTTACATTGAATACGTAATAATTGTTCAAGATTCTTCGTTGGGAACCTACTGGAGTACAATTAACTTCATCTCGCTCCATTATAGTCTCATTGTGGCTATCCATGTTTACTTTCACACGTTTTATATTGGAATTAATTCTTTTATATATTCCACCTAAAACATCATAACTCTCCAATATTGCTAAAGCGAAACCATCATCTGTCGATAAGACAATTAGTTCTTCGGTTGGAACACGAATGTAGACATGATTTCCTGTTGAAATTTTAAGTGATTTATCGGCTGGGAAAGTGTACCTTCGCAGTTTCAATACTCTTTCTTGATGTCTAATGGAACTAAGCCTAATGAATTGAAGTTCTCCGAGTCCACATCCACGTCCGTCAGAAGAAGGAAGCCTTATAGGTGAAGCTATGGAACTGGCAGGAGGAGATGGCCTGGTCAGTGGAGATGGAGGTGGTGGCCTGGCAGGAGGAGACCGGGACCGGGCCCGAGAAGGATACTCCGCAGGTGGTAGCCTGGCAGGAGGTGGTGGCCTGGCAGGTGCTGGTGGCCTGGCAGGTGGTGGTGGCCTGGCACGAGGAGACCTGGACCTGGCACGAGGAGGAGACTCGGGAGGTGGTAGATTCAGGTCAATCTCAGGTTCATGATCTATTTTAGAAGAAGATGGACGTTTGCCGCTGGGCGTGACAGGCAATAGATCATCATCAGGTTTGGTCATTCTGCTTGAACTTAACTCTATAACAAGAAGAAATGGATTATTTTCTTAGCATTAGTAGGTCACACAGCGCAATATTTACGACTGTTTGTTTGATAAAATATAACTATCCTAAGATGTAACAATTTGCCTGTTGGGTAATTTGCTACTTAATAAATTGGAAAAATTACCTAGGAATATGTGCAGGAAAAATAAATATTCCTTTTATCAAAAATAGTGATAAATGTGATATAATCTCTTATTCTTTTCCATAGTAGTGGCGAATTAAATTCGAAAATTATTTTGCTCGTTGGTCTTGCTCCGATAGTGAGGCGTCATTTTTGTATACATATAGTATATTTTAGGCATTAGCTGCAATTGTTCTTATAATTAACTAGACCATCATAGTAGCGCCCTAAATATTAGATTAAGATTATTTACAATATTATTTTATTTGTATAAATAATTGCCAAATCTTGTTCGTATAATTTTATTGTTTATTATTGTATTATTAAATTATCGATATTACAATCTGCAAATCACAAGTCCAGATTTTAGCACAAAATCTAATAATAAATGAATATAAATAATTTATTTACTCTGGTATAACAAAATCTTAGAACTAATCATATTTAATGTAACGCAACTAAAAGAAATAATACCTAAATCATTCGCAATTTTCCTAGAAATAATTTTCATAGAAATTCAAAAATCTTGTGGGCTAAAGCCAGATTCATTACCTTCTTCTTTAGAGGCCAAATCTTGCTGCCTCAGGCCGAAGACAAAGTGGGGTGTTTTCTTAATACAAAAGACAAAGAGTTATTATAAAATTTTAGACATCAGCCTAATTTAAGCTAAGAATAAAAACAAGACCATCATATAAGTAAGACTTTTGTTGTGTGTATTGCTCATGTGCATAACCATTCGGTCTTTGATACTTTTCTAAGGTTTCGATCTGACAAAGCTCTAGCTGCATTATAAACTCGAAGATTGATATATTCCAGAGGTCGGACTCCTAAAAAATATCCACAAAACGTGTCATCTAGTACAGCCAAATGTTTAGGCTTAAGAAAAACCCGAATGTTGATGCTTCCCCGGGGCCTACAGAATTGCTTCTGTTGGATGCCTGTCCACTGAAAAGTATTGAGATTTCGCCAAATCATCAAACTCACTCCATCTCAGTTGGACTCCCTAACTATCAGGTAGTCGGCGTTGCTATGCAACTCATTGTAGGGATCCCTGCGGATTCGATTGTTTTCAATAAACTTACTACAACTACGTTTGGTGTTGTGATTTTTGTGCCCACGAGCAGCTAGTGGAAAGCGTTTTTTTTATCTTTGTAGGAGTTACAGATGCGAGGATAAGGTTTCATACTCTTAAAGGGTCACCTAATCACTGTTTGAGACACCTTACTTAGAGGCCATTCAGCTTTCGGCACGGTTGTTACGCCTTCACTTAGTTGTTATTCCTTCAGAATCATTTCTGGGCAATTGTCCCACATTGCTTATTATTAATTATACCCATATTCATCAGCAACCCTTGGTCCAGGCACACTTTATCCGCAACCCGAGGATGCATTCCGTTATGAGTAATTATGGAAAAGGCAATCCTTTGCTCTTGTCGCATCCCCTCTCTATTACGGTTCGGAGGATTAGCTCAGGCCCGTTCCCCACGTCTGTGGATTCTACTCTGACAGCAAAGGTCAGTTTGGTTATGCTCTTTGCCATCATCTTTTCTTGGTAGTCTTCCGCAAAGAATATTAAACCAAAAGTGTCAGATTTAGACTCGGACCTTACGTTTTTGAGAACCTCGACATGGCTTGATCTCTTAGAGAGTATAAGATAGTTTCATGCGAACCCCTTACGGGCGATGCACCACCTGGCTCTCTTTCTACACAAGTGTTGTTACGGATTACTCTATCCGCTTGTTATTTTTAGTGTGGACGGCCCTAATTCAACACGTTAAGTCTTAGGCTTCTTCGTCTTGGGATTTGACAATGTGAATTCGCCATGTCTGATTTATTTATTTCTGTTTGTCGAGCATCTACAACGCTTCCTTCAAAATATCTGCCATACTGACTAAGAAACAAATGCTTACAAAAAGTGCGACTGAATTGTTCAATTTACATTTTATTTCACCGAGTAGCAGGAGTCAGAAGAATAGACAAAAGAAGCGTCTTTCGTATAGGAAATAAATATTATATGCTTGGACCCGGTATTTAAATTAGAATTATTATATTTACCAATAGGCTTGGGGTACGTCGCCACGATGACACAGATAACACCAATTAGGGTCCACATTTTTAGAAATAAAGTAACTCACTTTTAATGAATTTTTATAAAAGTCTAACTAATCAAAATGGCTAAAAACGTTTCACTTCATAAGTGTATATTCGCTATCTAATTTGTTCTCCTACATTACTAAGATTTATGACCTTTTTTACAAATATGAAGGACAACAATTACTTACAACGCGATAAAAATATCAGTATTTCTTGAAAAACATGCTCAAATCTTATCTTTCACTTTCGGTATATAATTCAATTTTTTTTAAATCATACAAATTTAGAGACTTTACGAAGAATTAAAGTGATTTCAGTTTAATTATGACTTCTATTGCGTTTTATAAAATTTCTCATCTTAAAAGTATATATTCTTTTGAAGCAGTTGACGCAACGTACTGACAAGTTTCACAACATTGCCTGTTATTTGTTTCAATAAAGATAATATTTTTTTAAATTACGATATTTCATTAGGCCTTTTTCTGTGGCGTTTCCCATTTTTACAGTAGCTTTAAACTTTCTAATTATAAAGATTACAACTCATCGTGAAAAAAATTTGTAACTAATATGTCGTAGCTGACTTTGATTTAATTAGGTTCAAAGAATTTGATTAGGAATGTGTAGAATTTAACAAATTTAGCTTTTAGAAATAAATTATAAAACATTTATTTTTGTTATGAAATGATTATTATGGCTTTAAAAGAATAGATTAGATATAATACTCCTTAATTTTAAACATTAATATCCGGTATTACAAATGAATTGAAAAAATGTAATGAATATCAATTTAAGCGATATCAGAGAATTTTAGCGAATTCGAAGAATCAACAAAGAACTCAAAAAATACAAAAATGCAAAAGTATTTCAAAGGACAACCTTATATACTTTTATTTTATTTATTTATGATCTCAACTCTTTTAGATGATTTTCAATGGCCAAGAATGCTTCTACATAAATTTAATTTATTAACGTTCTTTTTACTCTCCATATCCTATTATACGCGGCTCGCATAGAGCGAGAATATTTTCTTGATAGAATAAAAACACTTCCGCAGACGGCTTTTATTCATTTTGTAGGCAACTATCTAAAATTATATAAACTAAATATTAGACCTTAGAATAAGAGAGACAGAGAGAGGATCAACGTCAGCCGTGACGTCAGCAAGGCGACAGGGCGAGTCGAAGCGAGAAAAGCATGTAGAGCGCCAGTGAAGCTCGACGCGCGCATCTCCCTGCACCGATTTTCTACCCTCACCGCGCGACTTCCAAGCGAGGTCAATTCGGAGTCCGCTATATAAGGGCGCGCTGTGCTACGGAACTTCACTTGTTTGGGAGCTGGTAACCAGGACTCTTACAAAAAGTCTACAGATGGAAACCAGTCATAGGTTGCGATCACAAGCCATTGCTGACCCTCTAGCAAAAGGAACTTGAACCGCTACTATTTATCTCTCTCTCTTCTGAAACCCGCAGATTGTAGCCAGACTATCGCTCTCTAGAGGAGAACATCGCTAGACTAACTTTTGCCTATACTGAACTAACAATTATTTAAGAATAAATTAGAATAAACGAACGGGTTTTACCTGAAGCAAAATTTACAGTTGATAATTGTAATTTAGTCCTCCCCATCCCCCGACACTCTCCCCCGCTAGCGCGCTAGGTCGTACACCAGCCCGCACATTTCCGCTGGAACAGCTGGTATACTAGCCCTTTCAGCTGATACGCTTATTCACTTCTTCTAGTCCCTCTTTAATAACAACTCGAATCTCCACTAACCCGTTTCATTCCAGGATGAAAGGCTAAATCGAAAACAACCGCTCAGCTACTACATCATTACACCTTTCCACCCACCTTTTCTCCAGATCTCTTCTCTCCCACTCTCCAACTCTCAAAGTTACCTTTGCACATTGCTGTCCTTCACTCTAATTGATATTACCATCTCACTATGTTCCAGTAGACAGATATCAATGGCCGAAGAATGCTACCTCTGGACTACCGATCGTTGTGTGTATAATGCAGCGAGAGCTTTGGCTGATGCGATTTTTTTTCATTAAACGTCAATCGAAACATAATTTCAGCAATATAAGTATATTAAAATAATATGAATTTTTTTTATTTATTTGTTTTATTTAAATTACAAAATTATTTTTAGGCGATAAAATTTCCACAAATAACATTCAGAAAAATAATACAGTTATAAACCAAACAAATTTTGGTCTCCAAAAAAATTCTTATGAAACGCCAGCACAGGACGAAACGAGCTGAATTTACTGGATAAAGAAGACTTTGCTAAGAAAATAAAAAAGTTGAAATCTCAATTAGTTGAGAAAGAAAATCACTTAAAAGCATTGCAGCAAAATGCTAAGCAGCAAAAAAAGCATAGAGACGGGCGAAATGAAAATTTAAGAAAATTAGTTGGAGAAGATCCTAAATATGCTAAAGTTCTACAAATTCGCAATAAACGTGGACAACCTTCACTAGAAGTAGATTAGCCATAACTATTACAAAATATCGTAAAGTTAGTTATTTTTAGAGCTTTTTCTGAATTAGGACGACGTAATAAGTCTGTAAATTACTGAAAAACTCTTGAGCAATTACGAAAACAATTGATTGATTGGGATTTGAAATTTGAAAATTGGATTGAAAATTCTTCTGAAGAAGATACTGATTATTTTATTTAAACATCTTCCAAAAAAAAAGGCTGCTCCATTAGCTTCATAAATATTAATTAAAAAATTAATTAAATTAAATTATGAAATTGTGATAAGGAACATTTTTAAATAATATTCATTTTATTTTTAAATGTGTTTGTCAATAATAAACAATTTTGCTATAGCTAACATGGTCATTTTAAGTAGTTTAATCTTATAATTTTTTTAGATAATGTTAAAAAAGGTATATATATTTTACATATATGCTACGTAACGATGAGGGTAGGAGGGAGGGCATATTTCGATTGTTACGGATTTGTGAGGAAAGGATTAGTAGGTAAAAATTTCGTCAATTTTGAGTTATGTAATATTTGAACGCCCCCCCCCCCACCCCAATAAGACCGAGTTCCAGAATAATATTGAGGCGACTTAAGAAAGCAGCCTCAAACATATTTTGAACAAAACCCTATTTTTCCAGGCGAATCAAAAAATACTGAATAATAAATATTGAATTCAAGATATTTAAAAAAAAATAAGATAACTAATTAAATTCGTCAACATTTTTATAATAGTTTTGAATTTTGTGAACTTTTGTAATTTCTTTAACTAAAATTAAATGAGCCAGAGTTTTTTCAATTTTTTGAATTATATGGAATTCTTTTCATTTTTACAAATTAAAAAGATAGTTTTGTTATTGCATTTTTCTTACCTTCCTAATTAAATGATTTAGCTTCTGACTGAAAAAAGTTCGATTTGAAACAAGAAATAAAATGGATCTTAAAAAAAAAATAGCTGAATTTTGCAACCAAAAAATATTTGAAATTTGATTCAGAAACCTTTGAATTCAACTCAAGAAGAAGAATTTAAAAAAGAATAGTTTTATCTTCCGCCAAAAGAGAATTATGCTCAAAATTCTCAAACTTTGATCAAAAAGTAAAACTCATTAACGACTATAGTAAGCAGCCGTTCTTTAAACTTTTAATTTATGGTTTTTTCGCGAAAGAACTGAAATCCTAATACTTATACGCGAAAAAATTACTAAATCCAATATTCACCAATACCTCTTTTTCATAAGGGAAACTGCGAGACATTTGTTGACTTTCCCACTCCCATTAATTAAGGTGGTAGCAGTTCTACACAATTAAATTGATTTAGCCCTAATTTACTCAGGAAGATAAATCAAATAATAATAATATTATTAATAATAATAATGTATTCAATAGGCAATTATTAATTCAGACCTAGCAGCACGTCGTTCTACTCCGAGAAGAAGTTGCTTACTTTATTTCTCCACTTGGGGAAAGTGCGGAAATTTTTTTAAAAACTACAGAAAATAAAACGCAATGTTGTCAATAGCATTAAACTTCCAATACACAAAGTAAATGTTCGTCAAAAATAAAAATTGCTTCTCATTATCTAGAAAAATAATTGATAGAAATTATCTTTCTATAAAATTTTGAAATCAGAGATACTTTAAGAACTATCCTTGCAGACATATTGCGTAATAAATACTGATATAATTTCCGAGGTTACTTTACCTTTTTGTCCTCGCTAAAAACGATTTTACAAGTGGCTGCTTTAAAATCAAATCCGAAGAATTACTTAAAGATAGAATCTATTTCACCTTAATTTATTTACTTTCGAAATAAGAAATTGGACAAACTAAAATATTACCCATCTGCCAATATTCACATAAACAATTTCACTTGGCAGTAGATCGAAAAAAAGTGCGCTAATCGATTAGTAGATAAAATCGCTTTGGCGATACTGTGCTGCAGAAAGGTGCACAACTTTGGTCAACGGACGTTTTCGGAGATACATTGTCCCTCCACCCTTTATTTAGTGCAGTTCCTAGTTTTATCCGCACGCTGTTTCACTTTGTTCTCTCTTTCTCTAAATGGTGGTGGTTTTAGCCTTTATATGAGAAAATAACTTTCAATGCGTTTTCGCAAGGATTGTGGAGTTTACTGAAGTTCTTGTCACTAAGCTCTCAGTCTTCGGAAGAAGGTCAATCGGGGCTTTGCTTTCTTTTGCATCGCAGAGGTAGCATCCTCGCATTTTTTGACAGATATTAGTGCACTTCAAAGTCCTATGTCTCTCTTGGCAGCACCTCCAGCTACACTTTACTTGATCAAAATCCTCTCTTTTTGCCACCAGCTGTCCGTAACTTTTGCACCGCTTGAATCTATTAAACTCCGTCTTCTTTCTTACTCTACAGGATATCCATCGGATCTTCATGTGCCAGGTCTGGAGTAGCCTTGTAATCAAACCGGTTCTCTCCAAAGTACCTCTTAAGAGTCCCTTATCTATATCTACCCTTTCGTCTCGTTGAGATGGAATATATCTATCTACGTTCGGGTACTTATCTCGACCACGTTCACCATGCCTGTAAAATCAACTGTGATGGTTAAAGATAGTTTGGTCCTGCCCTCTACCACCTTCGTTGGTCTGGACGATGTAATCTCTTCCACGTGACCATTGCGGCAGTTGTCTGGAAATTGTTTAGTATTGGAGTACCCTTATTACCTGTGTCTCTTTATCCTGGTAATATAATCCTGGTCTCATTTATCTGGTTCTGTTTCCGTAGCACATCTAGTGCTTCCTTTAGTCTATATCTTCTCGGTAAAGTGAAGCTAGTATTGCTTTGCTTAAGGCGTCACTTACGCTCACTCCCTTTATTCTCTTTTCTTTGTTCGCGCAAGACTTCCAACTTACGACCAAACATTGTGTTATAAAAAGTGCGATTCAACAGTCAACTTTTCAATTATGTCCCACTAGTAGCTAGGAAAACGCAAGGTCCCCCTTCACAGATGCCTAAATGTAGAGTTTAGGTCTCAATAATGTAGGAAACGACCGATGACCCAAACGACACCGTGCAGGAGACCGCTGCACATTGCTAACCAGCATTCAGCACGTTTATGCTGAATGTCCGAAGCCTTGGCTCGTTGATTTTTCCGACCGATCCAACCATAAACCATTGATTGATACTGCTTTTTTATGTATGTAATCATATTAAGCAGAAAATCTTAGTAGGAGGCCTCTCTATTCGCTATCCGAGGACCCTTTTCGTAACCTTATCAAGGGCCCTGGACATTGGTTTAAGGGTGCATATCTCTGCTAAGGTTATCGCGGACCATAAATTATCGTACAGACGAGTAGGGCAAACTATGGAGACCGACAGAGTAAATAAAAACATGTTACTCAAACTAATATGCTATTATTTTAAGGTTTTTTTCAGACATACATTTATTATAATTATTAATATTTTAATACACTCAATTCTTTTTCGAAAACTTCACAAGATTCCATATATTAAGATTTCATCTGAAATACGACTTACAGTTTTTCTAATAGCTTGCATCAATTTTCCTGTTTTTCTTGAATTTTCGAAGTAACAGTAATCTTTAATGTAACCCCATAAAAAAGTCACAGGGATTCAAATCTGGGAAATATGGTTGCCACTTAATTCCTCCGTGAGGAAATTAAGTGTATCCTAATCCAATCACTTGATTTGGGTACCTTAAATTTCCTCACCTGTGACTTTTTCTTATAGAGTTACATTAAAGATAACTATTTCTTTGAAAATCCAACAACGACGGAAGAATTGATGAAAGCTATTGGGAAAACTGTAGGTCGTATTTCAGATGAAATCTGGGGTAAAGTTTTGTATGGTTTTCTAAAAAGAATTAGTTTTTGCTCGAGTGGTGATAATGAACACTTCGAAAATATTTATTATCAAGTTTACCGATTTAAAATAATGTTAAACGAGTGTACTAAAATATATTAATAATCATAATACATGTATGTGTTAGAAAAACCTCAAAATGTCTTTTTTTAAAAGCAATTTGAATCATCGTGATACCTGCATACATTTCAAAACAAGAGCCGATTAGTTTCAGCAACTTCCCGTGGAATACCCTGTTTGTTTCGGGATGAAATAGAGATGATTATAAATAAAATAAAGTTCTTTCGTACGAGGAGGGGAGATGTCTTCCTTCCAAATAGGGAAGGAATAGAATTTGATGGAATATAATGAGGTTGTGGCTAGCAAGGGTCTGAACGTAGAAACAAGCTGAAGCATATCACGCCTCAGCCTCAATAACACTGTGAATTTAAAGACCCCTGTTGATAAAATCTAGGGTACAAGGCAAACGAAAAAATCAAGGTCAACAGTGAAGGAGAGGGCAGGACCAAACTAACCGCTGTCATCAGGATGAGTCTTGGAGACAATAAGGAAATGTAAGCGAGCTTTTCGCCCATAATGAGCTTACGATCTTCAAGCTGGAGGAGAAAACACAAGGGGAAGAAATAAAGGACACTTTAAAGAAAAAGCACAAAAATTTTTGAAAAAGTCGTTAAATTTTATAGTACAATAACCTTTGAAGGACTGATCAGCTGCGATGGAGCTTCGGCAGACGTTTTTAATGCATAAAGCGAAAAAAGAAGTACGTTAAAGAGATTTTTCGAAAAATAGCACAAGATCCGAAAAAAATTAATGAAAAAAAGATAGATCTACGCAGTTTGGTTCTACACTATGTCTAACTGTACCGCACACGTCTCTATACTTACAGCTCTAATGAGAGTTAAATTAGCATGTAACAGAACCTTATATAACTTTGAACTTTGTTAACTTATGTACTTTTTTTAAATATAGCTGCCAATAGGCGCCCCATAGGCAAACAAATCTGCTTTACAGACGTAAGGTGACTTCCTACGAAACAAAGCATCGATCAGTCGAATAGTGATGTAGATCTGCAATAGCTCGACTACTGAGTACTTCAACATTTGGCTGAGTAGTTGAATCACAAACAAAGTGAAATAATACCTGGACTTTTTATTTTAATTAACAGTTACATATAACATTTTTATGCGAATTTGGGTTGCAAGAATTTCATTTCAGGTCTAAAATTTTTCCATTTAATCATGCCGAGGAGTAAATTTAACATTCATTATCTTATAATTCATCATGATTGTTCGTTGGGGACCTACTGGATTCCAAAAAATTTCATCTCGTTCCATTATGGCTGGTTTGTGGCTATCCATGTTTACTTTGACACGTCTCATACTGGAATAAATACGCTTATAAATGCCACCAAAACGATCGCAATTCTCCAATATCGCTAAGGCGAAACTATCGTATGTTGATAAGACAATTAGTTCTTCAGTTGGAACAGGATTATAAGTATGATTTCCTGTTAAAATTTTAAGTGATTTATCGGCTGGAAAAGTATACTTTCGCAATTCCAATTCTCTTTGATCATATCTAAAGGGAGTAAGACGAATAAATTTAAGTTCTTCAAGGCCACACCCATGGCCGTCAGGAGAAGGAAGCCTTATAGGTGCAGCTATGGAACTAGAAGGAGGAAGTGGCCTGGCGTGAGGAAGTCGCCTGGCACGAGGTGGTGGCCTGTCACCAGGAGACCTGGACCTAGTTCGAAGAGGAGACTCCGGAGGAGGTAGATTCAGGTCAATCACATGTTCATGATCTATTCTAGAAGAAGAAGAAGGGCGTTTGCTGCGAGGTATACCAGAAACACCCCCACCATCACGTAAGAACTTTCTCCTCGAACTTAACTCTTTAACAAAAAAAAGGATCACTTTATTTTAACATTGGTAGGTCACTGCAAGATCGACGAAGGCTTGTCTTATAAAGCACAAATATGTTAAGATGTATCCATTTTGCAGTTGAAATTTTTGGTATTCTATAAATTGAAAAAATTACCTAGAATTAAGTGGTGGAAAAAGTAACTGTTACTTATATTAAAAATAGAGATTTGTGCTATAATTTCTTATTCGTTGGCATTCTAGTAGTTGCAAAATAAATTCGTCAACTATTTTCCTGGTTGGTCTACCTCCGATAATAATCTCTTGCTTTTGTATAAGTGTAGTATATTTTAGACATTAGTTAATATTAGTTTTCATAATTTACTAGACTATCACACGCGTGCACTAGATTTTTCCTTAAGACTATTTTTATTATAATTTTCTTTTATTTGTATAAACATTTTTATAATTTGGGTCGTATAATTTTATTTTTAATTATTATATTGTTTAATTTTTATACATTTTTAAGTTTGAATAAAAAACCGGTTATGATCAGAATTTCTGCTACAATTTTAATAAGTTCTGACATCCGGATCTGTGAATTACATATCTGGGTTTTAAGAGGAAATCTTGTGGTGAATAAGTATAAACAATGCAATTCTGTTTCATAAATCTTCGGTGATTTCAAGGAAGATCTTTACTCCAGAAAATTACAATGAAAAACTTAAACCTGCGATTAATCAAAGCTTAGAATCTTTTCTTCAAGTTAACACCAAGAAAATAAAAAAATATTTACTTGCTATTGAATTATAATGAAAATTGTGAAAGCGTGTACAAGACGAAATTTGATTGGTCGACTAGTATCGTCATCAGCATAATTATTGAACAATAAATTATTATAATCACACTTTATGATGCCAGAAACACCCAGAGCTTCAGCACGTTATGCACGTCCCTCACTTTGTAAGTATATCTTCGTGGAGTCCGACCTCTGGAACCTTAAATGTTTAGTTTATGGGGCTGCGAGAGCTTTGGATTTTTGTAATCGAAGGATGAAAAGACCAAAAGACGCTTGCATCAAATAAACAAGAAAATTGGATGGGCACTGAAGAATGCATCCCGTGTTTAGCGTGTAATGTACGGGTCTTATCTTACGCAACGAAGAGAATACAGCAGAGGAAGAGATGCATCATGGAGAATTAATAGTTTCCTGCTGACCCATCGCACATCTTCTTCGTTCACCCGGTTTCTGCCAAAAATCCAACCAAGCCCAACAAATTAGAGACTTTGGAATAAGTTTTAAAAGATCCCAAAACACTGCAGTTTAAAGAAGATACTGATAATATCATCTGTTTAAGGAATTTTGCGAAAACCGTATATCACATGTAACCCGCATATTAACCTTATATTTAAAGTCGAAAACACCCATTTCGCAATGGATAGTTCTAGAACGGACTATACACCTACCGAAAAAAGGCAACTTGTCCAACCCAGAGATTTACAGGCCAATAACTTGCGCAAAAATTCTGTATAAGATCTTTAAAGATGTCCTTAACAACAGGATTGTTCAAAGAATTGAGTCTGTGTGGCAAGAGATGTGCGAACAACGTGGCTCGATAAAGGGTGTAGCATACTACGGACAGAGCTAGGTAATTGACAGGTGGTCTGCAAAGATGCAGTAGCTTATTAGCAAGTCCTGGAAATTGCCTAGATTCACTACCGGGAAGATTTCGATCCTACCCGTCGTAGAATTATTAGCTCTCTCTTGGTAGACATGAAGGTTTATCCCCATACAGTGAAATGCATACAAAGTTTGATGTTCCTTTGGAAAACTATATCAACTATCTCATCTAGAAAGTATCGTGTGACAACGAAGAACCTTACCTTCCAGAGGGCATCCTTCAAGCTTTTATATCTGACAATGCGAAATTCTTCTGAATACCTCTGTTGCGGATATCAATTTCCGCGAGCATAAGGTTACTCATGTATTTTTTATTGATAACCTGTAGATCTATACTTATGGTAAAGGCAAACTTCAGAGTGCTTCAAATAACATTAAGAAGTGCACATGAGAGATTGCTATGGAAGAAAGGGATGATTATTTGCATTCCCAAGGACCATGAGCTTATCGATATAAGTGTTATTAGACATGTTGACACTGCTGATGACTATACATATCTGGCTGTACCTGAAGGCCGCATTCAGAACGTAAAACCAGTGAACTCTCTCCGATCCAGATACAAGTATCTTCTTCGACAGAGTTTGTCTTCAAATCTATCGGGTTGAACAAGGTATCTGCCACTAACATGTTTGTAAGCCCAGTTCTACTTTTCTGATTTTTGGTGTTTAAATGGACTGTCCATGATATTGCCAGGCATAGGATCATGCATAAGAGCTTGCATACTAATTTGTCTGTTCCTACTTTCTCATAAAATACCGATTTCGAATAAAAAGTCGTACAGAACTCGGAAGGCTAGAAAGGTCCTCACATGAACATCAGTGTTCGTAAGAATGACAAACCTAGATCTATTAGTGAAGATCTCCATGTAACGTAATATAATTATTTATCTGAGGTTGGGATTCTAAAATTCACTTTGAAGTATTTTAGTATTTTTCTTTTACAAATTTTTATAATTCTTAGTTATTAATTATAGAATATTCTATTTGTTATCTAAGCTAAAGTCTGACATGCTGTTGTTGGACTTCTTTGTCTTCGGTTTGAACAATGTGAATCTCTAGAGCGGCCACGGTAACCTATCACGTCCTATTTCGGGTGACCGTTTCAGCAGTTGCCTTGGCATCGATTGCCTTCTGAGTGCATTTTTTGGCCGCCTGCGAAACCCCAATGGCACACCTGCTCATTTATTTATTTCTGTTTTTCGAGCATCTACAACGATTCCTTCAGACCATCTCTGGTACTCACTATGAAACACCTCCTCACAAAAAGTGCAATTAAATGATTCAATCTACATTTTGTTTAATTAAGTAGCAGGAGTCAGAAGAAAAAGAAGAAGAAAAAGTGAATTCTAACATCATTGGTATAAAAATTAATGGTTTAGGGCAAACGATAAAAGGCCAAGTCTTCATTGAGGGGCAGAGGTCAGGACCAAACCTACCTCAGCCATCAAGAAAGCTGTCGATAACGAGGTGCGTTATTTAACAACCAAGGATAACTAAATCAATACGCATTGGGGCGGGTATATTTCAAGTCGACTCATTCAGTACACTATGGTTCTGTTAAGCATTTAACCTATTTAGCAAAACAATAAACAGCATGTCTCATGGGTTCAAAATTCATGATAACGAGAATGGTCATCAAGTGACCCATTTTTTGTACATGGATGACCTGACGGTGTACGCTAGTTCAGCTAAGAAACTGGAGCATGTGATCGATGCCACAAAGCAGTTTTCCAATGATACTCACATGGAGTTCGGACTAATTTGATTAGAGGGGAATTAGGGACTGCAGAGTTAGAGAACGGGTTCGAAAATTACATCGAGTAATGGCTACAGTTGAATCATATGAATATATGGGTATTCTTGAATCTAAGAGTCTTTACCATACGATAGTCGAGACAAGTCTAACGACTGCCTTCACTGCAAGATTCAGATTGATTATGAAAAGCTTTCTCAACTCGGAAAACAAAATCAGGGCAATCAACGTATATATCTATCCCTGTCCTCACGTACTCTTTCGGGCTCATCAAATGGTCTAACACCGACCTTAAAAAGTTAAAGAAAATCGTCCGCGTAGAAATAATACGCTGTACATCACCATCTGAATAACGGACCTTGAATACATGCTCTTGAATTTGTGCTCAGATAGGACCTTAAATATCAGGGCAAAAACTATGGAGCAATTAGAAGTACAATGGAGGCAGAAGGCTGTCCACAGCGAACACCCAAGTATATTAGATCAAAATAAAGCGGATAGTGAGGTATCCAATATTTGGTTAAGAAAGAGTGTTCTGTATACAGACGTGATTGACCGGTGCCAATCATCTCGACATATCAGCAAATCCATACAGCATATTTTTGATGGCTGTCGCGTAATGGCTCAGAGAGAATATACGCACCCACGTAATGTCTGCTTTAGAAAGCAAATATGACATCTTACATTAGGATGTTACTATCCGAACTGATAATTACATCCGGGCCAATCTTTCTGACATCGTGATGCGAGAAAAAACAGGTAGAAGAGTCTACATCATCCACATTGCTTTTCCACTTATCCGCAATTTGCAGTCAACCTATGCAACCAAGATTCACAAGAATATCGAGTTAAGGCATGAAGTAAAGACCATATGAAAAATATGAATCATGAATCTATTTATTCCATTGTGACCGTGTTCACCCGAGTAAAAGTTTTCGATAATAATTCTGATGCTGCTTCTTTCTAAAATCATAATAAAAGCATTCCTTATGGTAGATGAAATGCTCAGGGATCGCTTTATTCTGGTATCCAGTAGTAGCGAGCAAGACGACTAGAGATAAAAACCTAACGTGTTTAAACGTTTTGATTTCGTAGAAGCATTAATACAACGGCAGTCTAAGGCTGCACACATTTCATTACCATATGCTGTCATTCTGTATAGAGATCATTTCTTTTTAGAGCTCGCAAAAGTTCGCTTTCTTAGTCAAACGTCAAAGTTTGATATTCACTCCTTTGCCATATGCTAGGTCTGTCAACCTCTCAAAGAGGTATATACTCGCTTTTTAGCTCTCATTTAGAAAGGTTAGTTTTTTGCCCATTATAGGTTAAAGATTTAAAGCAAATGTTTTAAAAAAGGCAAAAAATTAATATAATAAATGGTTTGAACATTTTCTCAATCACAGTGTTACGTTGCTTAATCCTAAGGTCTAACCAGTTGTACCAGTTGTTACATTATTAATATTAACTAACCTAATTTTATACTCATTCATATTTTTTTGTGTCCCACTAAGTTATTAGTTGGGACATTTTATTTTTATTTTTAGTTAATTTAAACTCTTTCAAAATTAAATTTGGGCACGTAATTTATTCGCCAATTCGCCAATTAATCAGCTAATTTGCTTTTATTTTTGGTGATAAAATGTATCGCATGTTCCGTCCCTTGCGTTTAAGTCTCGGGATTTGGAATGTGCGACGATTTAATGTGCCCTGTTCAGGAAATCGGTACCGAGTATGCACATCGGTGC
>JAAAKG020160952.1:0-29304 GCA_010014905.2 Druon quercuslanigerum
TAGTTTTGTACACGATTGAAACCCGAAATATCTACTTTATCATAATGAATCATCGTGAAAGCATCAAATCTATTATAATATAATCTCGTTCACTGTTATGGTTTTCCGGATAGCTATTCTTAGATAAGGTATTTGTCTATATTTTGACGAAGCTGTGCAGTTTCGTGCAGGTTGCCCCTTTTTTAAAAGTTTGCAAAAACGTCATCGGTCTAATTGACCGTCATGCGCCTACTAAAGTTAGCGTTTTTTTGCGTTTGATGCGAAGCACGTCTCTCGTCCTAAAAATAAGTGAAATTTTACAAATTTGAAATAGTTACACAGCCCACCTTCAGAGAACCTAAATTTATATTTTCCAAATCTATAATAATATTCAACAACCCCCAAAACAACCCCTAGTTTTTTATCTGCACAGATCCGAAGGGTCTTCAAGGAAAAGTTCCAGCAAAATAAAATCCTCGTTAAACACTTTAATATTTCGACGGCAGTAATTTAGTGTGATGCCAATGTTGGCTCCTTGAGGATACTGCGGTTGCATTAGGGCCGTGCGCTGGTTGGCAGCAGTTGACGCGCGGTTTAAAATGATATTAGAAATAACTCTTGTAATTGAAATAAATATCCATTATAAAATGCAAGAGAATGTATATAATTGTATTCATTAAAATATTTTTGTGACGGATAAGTTAGTATATGGAATTCAATAAAAATAAACGTTATTTAGAATACATGCGTGTTGTAATTTTTTTTCTTGTCTGAAATCTAAATTTATGCAGTAAATATACATTCTTGCAAATATAATAATTATTTATTTTAAATAGAAGAATTTTTTCTAATGCCCATTTTGAATTGCGCACCGATTTCACCCAACATTGGCATCAATGCGGTCATTTTCATTCCAGGGTCACGAGTATCGCTCTCGTTGACTCGTACAAATGGGGAGAGATCGAGGCATCAACAGAAGCCGACGACGATAATCAATCAGAGGAAGAACAAAGAACTACAATACATTTTTCTCTCACTTTTTAATTCTTTTCAAATACAAGTTTTTAACTGATTCGAATTATCAATTATACATTTTAATTAAACAATTTAAAGTTGTTAAATTAAAAATAAAAAAATTGTATTATGAAATATTCTGACTTCGAATTTTAATGTAAAATATTAAGATAGTAAAAAAAGGGGCCGCCAATAAATCTCGTGACGCTGTAAGCGGGGAGAGTTTGAGGGACAGGCACAATTTGTCCCCTTTTCCAACTCCCCCAAGTAGTTGTGACAATTAAGAAAAAAATTTAATGAAACTTAACCATTTTCGAGGTTTCGATATACCTATGCTTTCAATATAAGATAATTTAATTTCAAGTTAGTCCAGTCTTAAATAACATAATGTAGAAAGTTTAAAGCTGAAAGATGATCAACAAGATAAGTTTTTGATTAATTTACATTTTTTAAATATTTAAAAAATGGGAGTCATAAAACTTCTATAATATACGATGATGTTGGTTTTTGATGAACTGATCCTTAAGTTTATTTAAAACGAGCTTTCGCTCCAATTCAAGTCCACATTTCACTATTGTAAAAGGTTTTTCAAAATGTTGAGATTTACAATATAAAAATTAATACTCTCTAGACCCAGCGTTACCACCGTAATAAAAATTTTCTTTCGCGGGCCAGTGCACAATTTTGTACACTATACTTCAGGCCTATGCATGCTCGGTCGCTTACGCTGAAGCTGATGCCTTATGCCACGCAGTTTGGAACGCTGTTCAACTTATACTCAGTTGGGAGCGCAAAAATGTTGGCCCCTATTGTCTTTAAAATCGATTTTGAAAATTAAAATTCTGAAATATATGACTCTGTAGGAAATTTCATGGCGCTTCTTTTCAATACATATTTTGACTCTTAACTCGCTCTAAAAGACAAAGTTCTGAATATTTTTGCATGGAAATTGAAAGAGTGATGCTTCAAACTGTTTTGAAGATGATATGCTTGTTTAAAATTTTCCAATTTGTTATAAAAAAGCTATTAATTTTTATGCCAAACAGTAATAAACATTTCTCTCGCTGGAAGTTTGGGCTTACTCAAAATTCCCTCGATAAACGAAGCGCAAAAACATGCGTAGTGATCCCACTCTTCACAACCGCTAGACGTTAGCGATTTAGAATATAAAGTTAACTGTTAATTACTGTTAACTAATATGAATTGCACTGTTTACTAATAACTAATTCTTGTGATAAGGTTCATTGTGTTATGAATAATGTTGTAGACAAGAACTATATACTTATCACTTTTCACATAGAAGTATAATTCATAAATTTTCGTAGACTCAACAATATGAGGTAATTGTTGACCGCGAATGTTTAATTATACTTGAGTAATTATTTATTTTCAAGAAGATAGACGTGAGAAGTATTTGGATTATTTTCATTATCTTCATAAAGTAAGCATTTTAAATTTTCTTCGGTCCGAACAATTTTTCAAATATACTCGAATGACAAGCGAGAGATTCGATAAGCTCTTGCAACTATTGGAAGATTCACTAAGAAGAAGAAGATCCTGCATAACAACAATTGGACCCGCGGAACGTCTTAAGATCACATTGAGGTAGGTACTCACAAGTTTTTATATAATTGTGTAAAAAATAAAAATAAATTAAAAAAAATATCTGAAAATTCAAGGATGGATGTTCCCCTTTATTGTCGCCAATATAACTTAAAAACATTTGTACATAAACTGGATGAAATTTTCAGGGTATATTTGCACAACCAGTAACTCAACATGTTCCCAAGAATTTCTCAAAATATTGGATTTTAAGATTTTTATTTACATTTATAATTTTTTTAATATTGATTTTTCGACTATACGTCCTCGAATAATCAAAATTCCAAACTTATGTAAATGGACGAAAGATTCCTTAGGTAGAAACAGCGAATCGACTGTGCTGTAAGTTAAATACATTTCATTAAAAAATAAGAAAGTTTTGGTTATTTATAATTATGAAAAAGTGATTTTTTAATTGTAACTTTTCAAATTATCAAAATTGAAAGCCTATGTACGCGGAAGAAAGATTCCTCGTGTCGATATGAGTCGATTGACCTGCATGATTAATGCATTTAATTTAAAAATCAGAAAGGTATGAATAGTTGTAATTTTCAAAAATTAATTTAATTTTTAAATAAATTTTTTTTAAATTAAATAAATTTAATGAATAAACCAATTTGATCAATTGATCTACAAATGGCTTTAAGTTATAATGACGATATCCATTTAAGTTAAGGTAGCGACATCCATCCACACACATGATTTGAAAATTGATTAGAACGTTGGTATTAGACATTTGTCAACTAAGGTAATACTAGCATAATTTAAAAATGATGTAAGGTATTTTCTAGAAAACAATGCTTAATGCTCCCTATATGAGGAAGCAAATGAATTTGCAACCTCATCATAATGAGGAAGGAAGGTGCTCAAAAATGAGCCCTAAAAAATATAAATATAGTCAAATGGAACACCCAAGATCGAATTCACAGCTAGTTGATATACTTTTGTCAATAGGTTTTTGGCGACTGGAGATCAGTTGCAGACAGTCGCGTGGTCATTTCGTGTCGGAAAGTTAGCAGTACGGAAAATCATTATGGAAACGTGCGCTTCGATGTGGGAAGTACTGTCTCCAATGTATTTGCCGAAGCTAGGTCAGCAAGATTGGATGAGAATCTCCGATGATTTTGAGGCTATTTGGAATTTGCCGAATTGTGTTGAGGCCATTGATGGAAAGCACATTGCATTCAAGAACCACCGAACAGCAGTTCCATGTACTTTAATTACAAAATACACTTCAGTATTGTCTTAATGGCAGCTTGTGATGCCCAATATAAGTTCACAATGGTTGATGTTGGAGGGCTTGAATCTGATAGTGACAGCGGTTTATTTTCTCCATCACGTTTTGGAAAGGCTGTACTTGAAGAAAGTTTGTGTTTACCACCTGCATCGGAATTACCTCAAACAAACTTCCTGCAACCGTACTACTTCGTCGGTGACGCGGCCTTCCCCTCAATGTGAGCTTAATGAGGCCCTTCTCCGGAAAAGCACTGACTCCGCTGAAATCCATCTTCAAATACAGGCTATCTCGAGCTCGCCGAATTATTGAAAATGCATTCGGCATATTAGCCAGCCGCTGGATGGTATTTCGCAAATCATTCCTTGCGAATCCATCATTGGTCGATAAAGTTGAGTTGTCAACACTATGTTTACAGAACTTTGTAATGACTGAAGAGGAATGTGACGATAAAAATGTGTACTGCCCTTCCTTTTTAGTTGACGGAGAAGATCACGAGAATGGAGAATTAGTACTTGGCGCATGGCGAGCGGAAGATGCAGGTATTCTTCGAAACCGGGAATTCGTCTGCGGCAACAGATCTACTGTCAATGCTGTCAGGTTGAGAAATCAATTGGCCGATTATCTTCAAAATGTTGGTACGGTGCCCTGGCAACAGCACTACATAAACAGAGGCCGCGAATTAGTTGAAGAACATTAATTCACATTAATTCAAGTTAATAATGTTTTTACTAGTGGTACTTTTACTTTATATTCTTCTTTATATTTGTAAATGGAGTTTAGGAAACAGTAAGCAAGCCGGCCAATTTGGCTCGAAAAATGTGTATAAATTAACTTATGTTCATCTAAAGTTCACAAACTTGATACGCTAAGCGTTTTTCAGGTTACTGTCTAAAAGAGGGAGAAAATCAGTTTGTCTTTGTGATTTCTAAAGTCTAATATATTTCATAAAATAAATCGTGTTCTTTATAAACATTGTATGTTCTTATTATACTTTCCACTAAGTAGGATTATAATTAGTTTTTTCTAATGTAATTATAAATAATTTTAAGTTCTTAATGTAAGGCGATAACTTCTTTATCTTGATGTGCAAATAATTGACAATATTTTCTGTGTGGGATAAAAGCTAGAAGGGTGAGGATTGCATAGTATATAATTTTATCATATTATTAGTATCATTAGTATCATTAGCATCATAATTTCCCCCTTTAGTTTAGCCTTCTTTTTCGGAGAAACTCGTGCTAAGTCCAGCGCTACGCTTTTCGCAAGCATTTCGTCTGCAGACAAAATGGTGGATCCTCTTGTAACTTCCTCCTGCGGTTGCGATAGTGTTTTTAATACTTGCACAATGGCATCCTCGACTTTGTCAGTCGATCTCTTTTTACTATAAGGTCTTGATGCAGATGTATCACTTGAACTTGAGTCCCTCTTCCTTAGCTCAGTGGAAATGCTGGTAGCTGGGGATTGACTGCTGGTGCTTGATTCGACATCAAGGTATTCAATTGAGTCATTTTCCGGAGATGGATTCATATCAGAGCCCGCTCCTTCCATCATTGCGAAGACGAGCTGTTCGTCCAACGGCTCGGCAGCAGGTGTCTTTTCGTAATTTCCCACGGACCTGAAATTACTGACAGAAAATTGCATCATTAACAAGTAATTGATTAAAAAAAAGTGATTTACCATTAAAAATCACTGCTGACTTTTAACTACGATAACTCCGTGAAAAAAAAGATAGAAGATTTAAAAAAAAACAGTTGGAAAGCTTATGAAATTCAGAAGGTTAAAAAAATCTGTTTATTTTTTTATATCTTCTATCTCTTTTTTCACCGAGTTATCGTAGTAAAAAGTCAGCAGTGATTTTTAATAGTGCTTGCACCAGTCGTACTAACAATTTCCGACGGTAGTGCACTTCGTAGAAATTTGTGTTAGTGCTCCTATAAATTCTGATTTCAAATTCTCAAATACTCTATACTTACAATTAATCATTTACATACCGCATGTGTCACTCCACGACTTCCAGAAAATCAGTAGCTTCTAGAAACTTGGATCATCGTATCGGACTGAAATCGTTGACCATTGCCGCTTTTTCCTGCTGCAAACTTTTTCGCACGAACTCGGCGATCTTTTAGCGACTTCCATTTCACCTTAGTGCCTAAACTGTATAACGAAAAACATGATATATATAGTGATTTACTATTAACCATTATAAAAAATGAGAAAATACACTGCACGAAAGTAAAACGTTGCTCAAATCATAAATTTTTCTATTATATTCTTCCCAATGTCAGGATATGTGTAGCAAGATTTTTAATTGATTTTCAATTAATTTTTGAATAAACAATATAAATTTTCACCAAAAAACGGAAACAGATAAATTTTTCAACCACACATGCGATGGCTAAATTTTCAACCAGGGATATGATTCTTTTCAACTACAATTACGAACTACGGATCTATGAACCTTTAACAAGAAAAAATTAATTTTAAACTAAACAGTTCAGAATTATGGCGCTATGCAGTATGTACTAAAAAAAGGATAATTGTCAACAAAAAAGATTATAAAATTTTAACTTAGGAATTTAGGATATAACTAAAAAAGATAAAGTTTTGACCAGAAATGCTATAGTGAATTTTTAGTATCGAAACATCAAACATACCTGATAACTCAAATTCTTCACTGAGATTTCTCCACGAGTTCTCTTTCTTATTTCGGTCTTTAAAAAACGGATTTTGCTTATCATACAAATGAGGATATTGTTGAATTAATGCAAGCAGCATAAACATTCGATCCTCTTCATTAACAATTTCTCTCATTTTAAGCACCAGAAAACCTTTTTGCTATTTAGTTCCGTATTTTTCGAGATTGAAAAACTAACTGAAAACAGTATCAGGTGAGCAGCCCTTTTTATGGAGGTAAAGCGTTTTTTACTTCAGTTTGAAAACTTTTGGCTGACATGTGTTTTAAAACATGCTGGGTCTCCCCTTTTCACTTACCTTTTCTCTTTAAGTTTCAGGAAAATGATGTGCTTGTTAAAATGTCAAATAAAAAGCGTAAAAGTATTTCGACTCTTTTCAAAGGATACAATGTTCATCAATTTCTATATGAACATATATAATAATTAATATTGATAAGTGCATGCGATTACGTTCATAAAGTTAGATGTCTGAACAAATTTATATGTTTAGTTAAATAAGTGTAATGAGAATTAAGGGAAAATCAGCTTCGGAATTCTATAAAATATCGTTTATTGTCATATTCTCTAAGTAAAAAGTGCGCCTTTTTACATGATTTAAATACTATTTGGTCTCCATGCTACGTACCCGCCTCGGGTACGATTGAAAATCGTATCGTTGAAAAGAACCTTTTTGCTGCTGTATTTGCAAAAGTATTGGTAAACATAAAAAAAAAAAAAATTAGCTCGCTGACATTTATGAGAAATTTAATGCAGATCATTAAAGAAAATCTTAAATTGGTTAAGAAATGTATCCTCTGTACCTATATGTGTCTGCAAAAATCCATTTCTCGACCACAGCTACGCAGCTGCGGACCGAGAAACGCGCGCCAATTTATGATTTTTGACAGCAAATCGGGGCGTAGCGTAGCTGCGTTTGGACCAGCGTATCCAAAAGCCCTGTTCCCCATGGTTTCTAAAGAGACGACTACGCATTAAGCCCTGCGTAAGGAGTGTACCTAGGCCCATTGAAAGAAATTTTTGACGTCACATGAGACTATATATCAACATACAAATCTAAACGAAGATGGACGATGGCGCAAAAGACGCCGCACCAAATACATGATAAAAAAGGTGGTCCCGGTGGAATTTTTGAAGCTTTTGATATTTTTTAGTTTATGCTCTCCTGATCAAATAATCCTTATGTCAAAAACTTTAAACATGGACAGTTTTTGGGCTACGCCAATCTAAAAGTCAGATTTTGGTACATATTTTTACCTGTGGAATGGAATATATCAGAACTTTTTTCCATCCTTCGCATTGCCCTTGTGCAAGTTTATGCAGAAAAAGAATTGCACGAACGAACAATGCGATGTAATCGAAGTGATAAGCACTAAGCGTTCGGACGATGCGCCAAGCTTTAGCCAGTGCTCAAAGCGTTTATGTGAAAATCATGACACAATTAGACAGGTAGGCCGATATGGTACAGCGCCTTAACGCAACGCTCCTGCTTTGTCACCGCACATCCCCTTTAATTCTTAAAAGGGATATATCCGGTGGCAATATCTCCGAGTTTGACTGTATATTACATATATAATTAAAAGTTTGTGATAATGACAGCCGCAGGATTTCGCCGAGAGCGGGTGCTAATCTGAAAAATTGCACCCGATCCTAGCGAAATCGCGGTAAAATTTCAGTCATAACCACGTCTTATGACCATGAGATAGGTGTTTACAGTCTGTGACGGAATGAATGCGATGATCTGGAAAAAGTGCTGTGCACCCTGAGGACACGGAGCGACCCAAGGACGACCCCCTTCTGCATTTTCTCCGCAAGTGTTTTAGCATATTGTTCACACGCAGGGATGCTTTTCAGGCTATTAATCAGTAAAAGCTTAGTACCTCCAAGAGCGCCGATGATAAGGACGATTAATTTAACAGAATATTCCGGGTACAACCGTCGCAACTCTCTTACAAGGTCTCTACCTCTCTTTCTTTTAATTCTCCTTGGCTATGATATTTTTTGTTACCTGGTGTCGAACATTCGATAACGAACATGGCTCGCTTCTCGAAGTCGAGGAGAACTATGTCAGGCATCAAGTGTGCAACAGAAACAATTGTCGAGAGTATAAAGTTCCAGTATGTGCGGAACTTATCATTCTCGACAATTGAGTCTATTTCCCTAGGAGCGTTTAGCAGAGCGAGCTTAAGGTTCATGCCGTATGAGTGGCAAAGATGGTAATACAGCACTCTTAGTGCCGCATTGTGCCTTTGCATGTAATTCGTTCTCGAATGAGTTGGACAACTAGACAGTAGGTGCCCTAGATACTCGGGGTGTGCGTGGCACGCTCTGCAGCTATCATCGGGAATGTCTTGGCTTAAAATGTGGCGACGGAATGTTAAGGTAGAAATGACACCGTCTCGATATGCCAAAATAAAAGCCTCCGTGCATCTATAGCCACGCCTCACGACCGTGAGATGGGTGGTTGCAGGGTACGATAAAATCGCGAAGACAGTTGGTAAATTAATTTCTGGTATTAGGTTTTGCCGATTACTGGTCGAATAAATTTCTGGAAAAACGTGAAAAAATCTTCCAAGGCCCGGATTTTAATCGAGAACGCCACTATTCACGATTGTAGCTTTAATCAACTATGCCACTGAAACCACGTGGTTTTTTTCAATCCGTTCTTCTTTTCAAAGATAAAACTTATTTTCATTCACGAAACATTGGTGTGTGTGTGTTTGTGTGGCTGTGTGTTTCTGAGTATACCAAAATTTCGTGGGCGAAAATAAACAGAGCGGAGTCGAAAGAGTACGGAAGACATACTCGGTGCGATTCGAGAGTAATGGCCCCTCGGCGCGCACCTCTCATAACTACATTGCAAGGACTAATTTAATGCTGTAACTTTGGGAATATACTCTCCACATGTATAGAAAGATTTTTTGGCAAAAAAAGTTGAGTTTTTGGATCGGCTGGACCAGACTCTCCCCTTAATTATGTACCTCGGTCGACAAACTACCATTAATACTCTAAATTATATACAGATTAGGTGAATGTATTCAGATTAAAATTAATCACTAGAAATTCACGGGTTACAATGATGCAGATCCAAGTCATCCTGTGAATGTAAGAGAAGCGAGAAATTTTCTGCTGTTGCCTCGGCGGCGTAATTTTTTAACGCTCCAGTCTTAAACAGTGGCGTTACCGGTTCAAATCTTGGCCGTGGCAGCTTTTTTCTCGTTTCTTCAGAAAATGATCTGACTAGTAATCGGCAAAATCTAAGATCAGAAATTAATTAATTAATTATGCTGGTCGACAAAATAACATCAACACTCAATGTTTTATACAATTATTTTAATTTATTTTTATACAATTAAGTTTTATACAGGATATTTTATTAGAATTTAAAAATCTGTACCAGAGTTAAAAATATTATATGTGAATTCTAATAAATCGACATAATTCTGCAGATTTCAAAATACTTGAAGAAATCCAAAATAATTCAACCTGTATTCCAAATATTTCAAGAGAACTCAAAACACTTTAAAGGAATTCGAAAGACTTCAAGTGAATTCAAAAATTTCTACGCATTTAAAAAAAGAGTCATCCTAATTCAGCAGTAGGTATCTTGCTGACCAAAATGGATGAAATTGGCAATAGCTGTAAATAATTTAATGTTTCTCGCATAATTCAAAGAATGACAAAAAAAATCAATTTCATCTGGGATATTTCAATAAAAATTAAAAATCTTTAAAATAATTTAAAATATTACAAGTAAACTCTAAAAAACGAGCGCATTCCGCAGAATGCAAAACACTTTAAGAAATTCAAAATAATTAAATGTTGTCTTATATGGAGTTCAAGAGAATAGGGTCATCCACAAAAATTGAGGTTTGTCGTGTATTTAGGTTTTTATCAACTTCATCTCCCAAACAATTTAAATGTGATATTAAATTCTAATTTTGTTTATTTATTAATTTATTAAAAAGTGAAGCAATATCAACCAAAAAGGTCTATTTTTTAAACGAAACCTTTAGCGCCCTGATAAATTCAAAAACGTTGCGTAGCGTCACACGCCTTTAAAGTCGAAGAAAATACATGTTCGGTTGATAAAAAAATAATAATAATTAATCACCAATGTTAAATAGCTAATAGGGTTTATTTCTATAGAATATCAGTATGCCTGAATACGCTGAAGCCAGTTCGAATGTTCTGCCAAAAGTGAATACACTTATGATGAATATTTTTTTTCGAAGTGCTCCATATTCAACGTTGCTGATGCTCCAGGAATAAAAGCGAAAAAGTAAATGGGATGCATTTTGCACTCGATGAAATACAAAAATAAATATATATTTTAATCCTATATATAATTAAACAAATGGTTTTGGAACCATACAAAGCATTAGAGATGTTTTAGGGCAGATGTCACGTTAAAAGATTATGTACCCTTTTTTTCGATCCTCTACTTTGAGTAAAAATATAAAAACATTCCCTGCATTTTTAAGAGGTGTTCTTATATTTAGGCACAAAACGCAAATAGTAGGACTGCTTTCTTTCCATTTTTATGGAGGAAAAAAACATGAAACGCCCAGCTTATTTATTTGCATGATTTTGAAGGCGTGTGACATCACATGGAGATGGTAGAAGGGGCGCAACAGAAATAGAAATTTGAGATGTGTACACATTTTTCTTTTTCAAATATAAATTTGAAAAAAAATTTTACACTATTGATATTGTTAGTGATAAGAGTTATAATGTGGACGGCCACCGACTATTTATAATAATGTACGAAGTATTTAGGCTCACAGAAATTTTTCGTGCTACACCTACCGAATGCCGGTGAACTGAGCTTCATTTTTATTTATTTCCGTGCACCGAATTTAGGTGAGCCAATATTTTATTGCCAACATGTTTAAAGTAGTTAACGCACGCGAAATTGGTCAAAAAATTTAGCTCAGGCCAATCTAAAACGCCCTTACGTTTCTCCTAACCTTTCATAAAAAATTTTGTTTAGATTTGCGCACACTCTTTCTAGCCACAAAAAAACCTATAATATACGCAGACATCGTATACTAGTTACGCAGTGAGCCTGGTAACACCGCACTCAGTTTAATGGCTATGGCTAGCTACTCACGTACGTGAGTTTCACAAGCGCCTTACTCAGCAATTTTGGTAAAATTTTTGTTGTATCTTCTTCTGTACATCTCTAGTTTATAATCTAAATGGTAAGAAGAGTTTAGATGGCTGGGTGGCCGACTAAAGGTCGGCTGTGTATACTGCCGGGTGAACGGCCACAGTGCCACAATCCGTTGTTACCATTACCACAGTCCTGGACACATTACCCGGGAATGTACCGGAGAAGACCGCAGTGGCAATTGCCTCAGGTTCGGTCTGGAGGGCCATAAGGCAGCGCAGTGCCGGGAGAAGGTGGCTCCGCGCCCACTTCCAACAGCAAAAAGAAAGCCTTTAAGATTTTCTGAACAGAGCGAGCCGCGAGGCTCTGAAACGCAGGTGTCGGCTTTCGACAAAATGCGTCTGTGTCCAACGACCTTTAAGTAATGAGAAAGTGGTTTCTGGTTGTGGTCGGTAGATGCGGGAGGAGAGGTTTTAGTTGGTAAGATTACTCGAATTAATTAGACGATTTGGGAGTAGATTCGAAATGAATAAGTAATTGTATTGAAAACAGTAAGCACGTGAACGAACCACGATCTTCAAGAAAAGCGCATGCGGTTATACACGGTTATATATAATAAAATTAAATATATAAATATGATAATTAATAATATATATATATAATTAATTATTGAAAAATTAATTTTTAAAGCAATAACTTCTTATGGCGCTATGTGAACACGCAAACATGGGTAACGATAACGCTTCCTTGCTTCTATCTCTCCTTCGCTTCTCCCACTGACTGACTATTTTAATCCCTCTTTATCTCTCATTCGCTTCTTAAACTTCTCTCTCTCTCTCTCAATTCTGCACTCTCACACTCGCACTGAGACTCTGGCAGTATTAGCAGCTAATACGGTCTAATAGTCTCAGTGAGTTTAAGAAGCGAAGGAGAGATAGAGAGGGATTTAAAGAGTCAGTACATGGAAGAAGCGAAGAAGAGGGAGAGAAAGCGTTACCGTTACACAGTTTTGCAAGTTCACATCGTGCCATACGAAGTTATCACTTCAAAAATAAGTTGCTTGGAAAGTTATTTTAGAACTCGAGCAATCGTATTTGTTTCTTTTGAACGCTCGAAGTAAGGTGAGGTTGCCACGGTAGGAGAAATTTCTGTCCGAGGTTGCACAAACACACACACACCTACCTGTTTACATTCATACAATCTGAACGCCTTACTGTACCCGAATATGCACCAGACCCAAAGAATTTGTGGGACATTTCGGTTTGAATTAGTTCATTTAACTGCCATTAAATGAAATACACAACTCGAAGAACAACCTGTATACATATTAGTTATAAAAAGTATTATTTTTATCATTTTCGCATTCCAAATGTAAGAAAAAGTTATAAATATGAAATAGAATTTGAAAATTACAGGAAGAGCAAATCGAATCATTTTGATGGAAATCCCATCAGATCCAAGAGCATTCCACTTGAATTCCATAAACTTCTCTAGAAGAACTTCAGGCGACTACTAGGCCGTAAAAATAGAAAGACTTCAAGTTGTTTCTTGGGAGAAAAATAACAAACAGCTGATTCGTGCTTAGGCAGGATAAGGAATAATCGTTTCAACAGGTGCTAAATATTTTTTTTCTTATTTTTGTTTTTAATATCATTAGAATTGTATTTATTAGAAGAATCTTTCATTTTTGTCTGCACTGCGTTCCTTAGTTTGCGAAATTCAGCTTGAATTTGTGGGTTTTTTCTTCTCTTGGCTAGTCGGCGCGTGTTATCCCGTTCTCTAATGAGGTTTTTAATTTAAGTAGTAATCCAAGGTGCAGATTTGTTATATTTGTGATGAATACGTAGGGGCGCAAACGTGTCCAACGCTGAAATGAAATAGCAGCAAAAGATATAATTTTGCCAATAATATCCACCATGCGCAGAAGACTTTCCCAATCGTAGGTCATTAAGTGCTTGTGAAACGTTACTTCATTTTCCTTAGAAAGATTTCGTGTTTAATTTTGAGACTTTTTCAAAGGCTGATCACAAGTGTGTTTGTAATCAATATTAATAAGATCGTGATTTGAGAGAAATTCCATGCGGTTTTGAGCTTAGGAGTCTACATTTTCTAGATCATAAACTATCATAAGTTCAATGCGAGTACTTGATCGGTCTGTGTGATGAGTGGTGTTATGTGGCACGAAGTATACACCTGAAGCTTGCACAATAAATATTAAGTTTTTAATTTGACTACTGGTAGCATTTAAGTTAGTGTTAAAGTTTCCTGTAATAATGATGTTACTATAGTTCGGGTTTATAAATAACACCCACTAGCACATCACTGTAATTAGCACCCGAGGCTTCAATGAACATAAATTCGGTATTATAATAACTAGCACACGCACTGACTCCCACCACGACTCCCCCAAAACTGTTATGCGCATTTAAGCCGACTCCGCCCCCTCTGTCTCTACGAAATAACTCATGACTGGCAAGGGAAACCAAGCTGGAGGGGAGAAATCTGTAAAGTCGCATGAAAAGATTAGTGTTCCAGGATCTGGCACTTTTGAGTCAAGGAGAGTACTTGAGGCTTCAACAGTTAATTCTCCTTTTCCACGGATTGTATAGATCCTTGAAGGACGATAATATCAGTGACATTTGTAGGTGTAGTTTCCTCCAACACAGATATGCTAGCAGAATGTTGTTTTACGTCCTCTTTTATTTCCTTGGTTGATCCATCGAATGTTCGATTAAAGGCCATTCACTTGGATTCAAAAGCATCAAGCTTATTAGAGATTTTATCGAATTCGACTTCTTATCCTTTTGCTATCGCGACGAGAATCTCAGTTTTAAGACTAGCGTCTAAAGTAGCTGTAGACGGTCCTTCTTTGTTTTCTCCGATAGGTGGTTCTGATGAGTTTCTGCGCTGAGAGCTGCCATTTATAATGGTCAAGGTGCATTTAGAACCATTCCAAGATTATTGTATGTTTTTAATATCGTTAACGTCATAGATAGACAAGTTTCGGCAATTCAGACGACACAGAATCTAACACTTGCCACAAGCATTTATGTCCGTCCCTCTAGTTAACGATCCACGACGAACAACACAGGCATATTGGTCACCACATGTGTTTACTCACAAAAATTTCAAAATACCGTTTTTTTCATCAAAAAAGCAGGCTCCGAGCTCTCCAACACAAACTAAGACACCAATAGCAGTTCACCAAACCTAAACTACGTTCTAAGATTGCCAGGTAATGCAATTAATCGCCGATAAGTACGGATCAGCGCAAAGAACGTCAAATTTCATCGAGCAGGAGCAATTTTTTATTTTTCGTGAGACTTCCTAAATCAATCCTGAAAGCCTTTATTCTGCGAGTGTTGTGGAATTTTTTTTTTAACAAATCACGAAAAGTCACATTTTTTTCAAAAACTTTGTGTTAATTTTTGGTATTTCGTAAAGGAATGTAGAGAATATAATAAGCCTAAAAATAAACTACTATTGAATCCATAAACTCAATGGTCCAGAGTAATCAAAATCATTTCTTTATACTCAAAGTTCAAAATAAGCCAAGGTGTGGGAAACTTTTTTTTACATTATTGAATAAAGTTCCTGTGAGTTTGCATTTGCATCACAGTTGACCGAAAAATTTGAAATAAACCAAGTTTTAACTACGCACATGTCACTTATCGTTTCTGATCTTCTGTGAGTGAAGTGATTTATATTATTATTTAGCGCTGTTATAGGATATTTTTTATGAAAATTTTTTAAACAATATTTTTCGCAACGAAATCATTGTAAATAGGAAATTGCTGTAAAAATAATTTACATCCGCTGTTGTACATGGCTTTACTTGCTTTTGTAGATTTTTCGGACGTTAAGTTTTGAAAAAAATTACTTTTTATAAGAATTTATTGTTAAATATGGAAAAATTTTTTTTTACATTGTACTCACATTTATTTATAAATTATTTCTATGACCATTTTGAAGCTTATTTTATTCATTAGAATTTATTTTTTAAACATTTTTTTGTTCATAACAAAAACTCTACGGATGTTGCAGATCAGAGTGTTTTCGAATCTTATTATGAGATCTTTAACGAACAATAATACAAAAGAATTGCCACTATTAATTTGTTCTAAGAGAAAGCCTAATTTGACTGTACTATTTCTAGTTATAATTTATCCAACTTTCGCCCCATATAAACTAGAAAATCACACCAATTTATAACTTAGGTCTACACTGCTAGATAAAATTGCCTTATTCCAACTAATAAATACTAAAATGAAATTTATTTGAAAATTTAATTGAATTTTGTGGTTAGAGCCTTAACGCAGCCATAAATATAACTCCTCAAATGGTGTTCGAAAATCTCGAGATTTTTCAAGGGTTTTGCCTAAACTGGTGCGAATTCACGAATTGAGATATCACGACTTTAGCAGATGATTTAGCGATATTTAGCCATTTAAATTTACGAAAAACTGATTTTTTAAAAATAAAATCTAACAAAACTAATCATTTTTCCCGTGTCCCCGAAGTTACTATATTTTCGAGGAGATTGCATTCTGCGTAAACAGATCGGGCTCCGCATCACTGTTCGGTCAGGTGCATCGCTATCTCACATAAAGCCGGTCGAAATATTCGAAAAAACATATGTACGCTATATAACATATTCGCTATATAAAATTTTATTAAATTATATAGCTATTTATAAATGTATCTTCATCGTTAGATACTCGAAATACACTTTAATCGTCACTGTCTTCGAAAAGACGCTCGTCTTCCGAATCCGACAAAACCACTGCTACTTCTTTCGCACTTCGCAGATTATAGACTCGATCACTTATTCTGAAACATTTTTTAACAGATAATGATTGTTAAAAGATTAATACTAAAAGTACATTACGGTAATGTACAAAAATTTTATCAATATTAAATTTATTTATGATGGGAATCTTATGCAAAAATCTGTTTTTTTTACAATTTTAATTAAATAAATATATTGCAGTCTGTAAGTATTGTAATAATAACTAAATTTACTTACTTTTAATGAACATGCAAGTGCCATCATCATCCGGCCTCAGAAATATTGTAAGACAATATTGGTATTAGTATAGGAATCTTCATTTTAAAGTATTCCAATTGTTTGCAGGTATAGTGATTTGGGTGGCAACGTGAAAGATGTACCAAAGAATGTAGATAAGGTGAACAAACATTTTCGTCAAATATGCTGTCAGAAAAATGAACTTGAACTTTTAAATTGGAAAAATAAAATCGATGAAATCTACATAATGTACGAGAAACACTTAATGATGATCTGCAAATTATTGACTGGCTGGCGACATTTCAAAGGCAAATTAAATGAAACTCAATTTAAAAACACGGAACATATATTGCTGCAAGTCCAACTCACAGAAACACAAACTAATATCAGTAAATTATCCTGCAAATTAAGAATGTTTTTAGAATCACCTGTATCCATTAATGCTTTTAAAACTTTAAACGTGAACTTAGGAACAATGATTCATCAAATAGATTGTGAAATTCAGAGAAAATCAAATTTTAAAAAGGAATATGAGGATCTAAAATCCACGGAATATGATGAGATTTTAAAAAAATATACTGATATGTGTAATGCTGTAAAAAAAAAAAAAAGTTTATTGAACCGTTTGTAACATAATAAAAATTTCCGTGGCATAAAGCCACAGAAATAACGTTCCGTATACAGTTTTCTATATTATAATGAGGGATGAGTGTGTAAACCTTGGAGTTGAATGAAGTAATCAAATATACTACTTTGATCGTTTCTAACGTGTATTAATTATTTTTACTATGGTTACAGAAAATATATTGACGATTATAATAATTAACATTACATACTAGGTCATTATACTTATAGAATTAGGTATTTTGCTTCTTTGGGAATTCTGGAATATACCCATCCTTTTCTATTCTTTCTTTGAATTTTAAATATTCTCGCTTTCTATCGAAATGTTTTACCTGCAATATATTCAAAATAAATTATTAATTATAACCACTAATCTGGAAGAAAGAAAACATGCTGTGTAGAGCACATTGCTCTTCAAACAGCGATAGGTTAGATCAGGCCCCCCAAGTCTCAATGCATTTTCGTGGGACAAAGTTTTACATACGAAGTAGCAGTAAATATCCGCTGAGGGCGCCAGTTGGAATCAACAGCAATGACATACATTCTTCCGTCAAAAATGAATTTTAGTAACGACATTGTAGATGAGTCCCCTGTCAACCTAACCGAAATTGGGACGGCAGGGCACTCATCCAAAATGTAGTTACGACTTTTCTTGTTTGGACGGCAGCATCTTAAGTAAGTAAGGTCTCTTGTAATTTAAATACATGTATTATTCAGGCATTTATTATCTTATATTTATAGATTTAAAACTTAGAGAATGTAATACGAAAAGTAATCTAACTTATAAATTAGTAGTTATTCATTCTTTAATAATCTAATATAAGAATACTTGCACTGAAAATATAATATAATTTTCAGTGAAAAAGGCGAGAAATTGTGCCTTTTTATCCTTGCAGTATTTTGTGAATTCTTTTAATCATTTTCCAGCGTACATCATTTTACAGCGTCCTGTAACTAACAGTATATTCGTGCGTATCTTATGATTGACAAATTTATTTTCGTTGAAGAGAACTGTAGCGCCTCCACCGGACATTTACTGATACTTCGTACCCAAGTTGCTAAGAAACTTTATCCCACGAAAAATCTTTAAGGCTTGGGGGGGGGGAGGGGGTCGATTCACATGGATCACAAAACTTTAATGGTACTATTAAGTTTAATTTCGTGATGGGCACTGGAACTTTACATGCAAATATCAATACGCGACATTTCAAAGGCAAATTAAATGAAAATCAATTTAAAAACACGGAACATATATTGCTGCAAGCCCAACTCACAGAAGCACAAACTAATATCAGTAAATTATCCTGCAAATTAAGGAGGTTTTTAGAATAACCTGTATCCATTAATGTTTTTAAAACTTTAACCGTGAACTTAGGAACAAAGATTCATCAAACAGATTGTGAAATTCGGAGAAAATCAATTTTTAAAAAGGAATATGACCTGAAAGCCATACCCGCATGTCCTAAAGATGCCAAGGAACTTGAGAGATGGATGCAGAAAGCTGTCATCATAAAGTCGCCCCGTGCCCTCGAGAAACGAGGGTTTCACCGTCCTGTTATTGTAATTTCGTTATGCCCTGTGACCTCCCATCTAACGACCGTGAGACGTTGTCATATGTGTAATTGGCCGCGTTTTTATTGAGAGCCAGTGAAATTTTCATAGAAATCAGTAGTTCTCAGTGGGACCCTGCGACGGTTGCTTCACTTGTTTTTTTTTTTTTTTAATTATATGTGACCGTCCATGGAAGAAAGGAGCCTAATGCGGAAAAATCGATTTTTAGTTTATCATTCCAATTGATAGCTTTTTATTTGCTCTTTCATAATATAAAATATTTTTTCTACATCTGAAAAATTCGAATTGATATTAATCTGCAAAGTGAGACTCTCTTACGGAGTTCCTGTGTTGGAAGGGTTCTTAAATCGCTCCTCCTGTAAAATGAAGCCACCACACATTAGGTTCCTTTTTTCGCGGACGGATAAATAGATATTATAGTTAGTAGTAAAAGTTAAGCAAATCGTCCTATTCAACCCACAGTAGGAGAAATCGGGAATTTAATGTGAAAAATCCACCACAGCCTATAATTCTTGACAGATTTAAGTTTTTTTTTAGAAATGCGCAGGATTAACTGCTGCAGAACTTCAGCCCTGATTTTTTTATTTCACTCTGAATTTTTTTTTTATTTAAACAGATCTCCGATGAAGAGGCTTAAGAGAAAAAACGAGAAGAAATATGCCACAGCCCGGATTCCTACCGGGAACGCCACTTATCAAGAGTGGAGCGTTAACCAATTACGCCACCGACCAGTAATCAACAAAACTGAACATCAGAATTTAAGTAATTAATTACGCTGGTCGACAAAAATAACATAATTACTGTCAATTATTCAAGATTCGGTGATCTTATTCAGACTAGAATTAGTCACTACAAAAATTTACAAATTCACAGGCATGAAGATGCCGCCGTGCGTCATCCTTTAAATATAGGAGAAACCATACAATCTATACTGTGGCCTTGGTAGCATAATTGGCTAGCGCTCACCTCGAGAAAAGTGGCGATCCCCGTTCGAAGCCGGGAAAAGGTCATATTTTTTTCGCGTTTCTTCAGAAAATTATTGAACCAGTAATCAACAAAATTTAACATCGGAATTTAAGTAATTAATAACCCTGGTCGACGAAAATAAACGTCATTACTTTAAATTACTCAAGATTCGGTGATCGTATTCAGAATAGAATTAGTCACTATAAAACTTCATAATTTCACAGGTATAAAGATGCCGCCGTGCGTCATCCTGTCGATATGGGAGAAACAATAAAATCTATACTGTGGCCTCGGTGGCGTAATAGGTTAGCGCTCACCTCGAGAAAAGTAGCGATCCCCGTTCGAAGCCGGGCAAAGGTCATATTTTTTCGCGTTTCTTCAGAAAATTATTGAACCAGTAATCAACAAAATTTAACATCGGAATTTAAGTAATTAATTACCCTGGTGGACAAAAAGAACATCATTACTTTAAATTATTCAAGATTCGATGATTTTATTCAGACTAGAATTAGTTACTACAAAAATTAACAATTTCACAAGTATAAAGATGCCGACGTGCGGCATCTTGTGGATATAGGAGAAACTAGACAATCTATACAGTGACAGTAGATAATCCACTCGTGAAAAATGGCGTTTCCTGTTCGAATCCGGGCCGTGGCATATTGTTTCTCGTTTCATCAGAAAATTATTAGACCACTAATCAACCAAATTTAACATCAGAATTTAAGTAGTTAATTCTCTTTGTATAAAAATGCAGGTAAATTCATAAACTCTCATATACACCTCACCTGATCCAACAAGATTCCTTATGCAGACGTAAGAGTGCTAAAGATGACTGTTTATTTAAAAGATAGTTAATAAACCTGACGATTGCGAGTCTATGTTACACTTTTTTTATAAAATATAACCACTGAGATACCTGCAACATGATTTAACAGAGGAAATGATTGTTTCCCGATGGAAAACGCTACTTTTTTATTTTGTTTTTAATATTCTTATTCGCAATGCAACAATTTATTATTTATATTTTTCTGCAGGTTTACATTATAATTTAGAATTAATTTGAAAATTGCTTGATGATAAAAATAATACTTTAAAAAAAGAAATAATTTGTTCATCATAATAATGATGATGATAGTAATTGTAAACTAATGACTATCTTCCATTCTGTATACTACTTATACAAATTGGCTTTAATTTTAAACTAAATATTTAATTTCCTGCGTAGTTGCAATAATTCTGATACTCGTTCTGAAAGATTTATTCCTGTGAATTAAAAAAAAAAACAATCGGTCAAAAGTTGTCGGCAGTAGTGGATTATGAATAGTAAATTCCCGATTCCTCCCACTATGCAATTGAACTTCTGGAAGTATCAAGCAATATGATGTATCGTAAGGTCAAATTCACAGTAGCCATAGGTAGAAAGCTGATTAGAGTTATAATCCAAGCCCTATTTATATGGAAGCATGAGTGAGATGATACACTAGAAGGTGGCGCATGAGATAACTCGAGAAAGGTATCAGCAGCGATTTGACTATAAGTGGTTTTGTCATCTTAGAGTGGGCTTCTAAAACCCTATCGAAACAGTTTTCGATCCATTTCAATCAAAACTATCGATGATTGAAGTGCACTGTGAGAATTTTCTAAAAATCCTTACCCATTGTGATGGGCAAAACTTTTCGTAGAGTGATCTATCATGTGCACATTCGGTATCCGATTTCCCTTGGTCAAGGCAACTCCAGTAATCGTCTCTATGGTTCCAGCATGACAGACGATCTTCCTTGTTTAAAAAAGACATGCTGGAAAATAATAAAATACTTATTCCCCATAATAGAATTTTATATTAAGATTCATGGTAGCGGATAAAAGTCAAGTACATAAAAACCTTCCCAGAATCATTATCTGGAATAATCATGTATTTTGGACCTTTTTTAGGTTGTATGTAGAATGTTTTAGAAACTTTCAGATTAAAAGAAGCCATAAACCATAAAAACATCCAATTTACAATCGGTTCTCGCCTCTACATCCTACACTTGATCCAAGAACATTGATTTTGCACACGATATAGAAAATATAATTATATAACTTTAGAATACAATGCAACTCATCATTCATCTGTGTTATGCAAACAAGTATTACATAGGCGATTTTAATTTGATTTTCTAATCTCCCGCGCTCGAGGTCTTGCTCTGATTAGTCAAAGACGTAGACTCAGAAGACGTGCGCAGAGGACGTATAACCTAATTCTGAAAGGAGATTATATTCCCCAGTGTTCACCGCGCATTTCAAATAAATAATTAGTTAAGAATTTTTAAAATTGGAACACAAGATTAAAGTGTTTACAAATACTGTCGAGACGTGCATTAAGTGTTTTCTTAAAAATTGGAATTGGTGCTCACGAATGCAACTGTCCGTGAGTGACAGATATCTTTTGACAAGTGTCAAAATCGTTATAATTCAAACCTTATTTATTTATTAATTAAATTGAATATGCGTAGGTTGGAATCAAACGCTTTGGACGACAAGAGTATCCTTAAATATCATGATCTATGAGTGACCTTTATCATATGAAATTGGGCAGTCTGTATACTGAAATCCAATTGACATAATTTAATTTTCTTTACAGAAGCTTTAAGGGATAACTAAACTCTTAGAATCTACAAAAAATGTTAAAAGTTGAAAATTATCAAAATAGCATACATTTTAATATGGTGAAGATATCCTATGATTTTCGTTCTCGCTAAACTATTACTTCGTATAGAAAAACTTGTTTTTAATTCACTTTTTGTTAATATGGTGTATAACTATGACGTTAATGGAAAATGTTGTCGCTTGTGTCTTAAAGAATCAAAAGTTATATCTTTACAGAAGACGTGCAGTTTTAAAATTCATAAAGATACTTTTTAATTTAAATTAGAAAATTGATGAGATTACGATTTTTCTGTTCTGTTTTGATGTATTTTAATCCTTACTTTATTAGTTTCACGTGTTCTGTTGGTTCAGATTTTTCTTCTCCATCTCCTTCGAGTACACTGTTACTTTTTTCCATGGATGTCTGGAGGTATTTGTGATGTATACTTCCCTGTCGTTGTTTTTTCCAACTTCTACTTTCCACGCATGGGCTTTTTGAATGCCAGTAATTGCTGGAACTTATTTAACCACTTTTTTCCTTTCCTTCTCGAAAACTGTTAACTTCCTCTATTGGAAGCAGTATTACATTAATGGCGCTAGTATATGTCCTCACTTCTGGGACAAAGAATTCGGCATCATCTATGGATTCAAGTTGTGACTGCTTTAAGTTATGATTAGTTGCAAAGTGTTTTACTAAGCAGCCAATGCCATCACAGGGTCCTTTCCCATGGCCAGTTGCTGAAAAGATCCACTTCTTCTCGCAAGATATTTGACTCAATGCGCGATACTGATAACGATTTTTTAAGTGTGCTGCAGCTCCATCTTTTATTATTGTAATTTCTTCCAATTTTTCAGGATTCGAAGATTCCATGATTGGCACAATGCGAACCATTTCGAATAAGGCGCGTCCAGAATCATGCTTATTATCATCGGAAAGTACTGCAAATCTTTTATTTTCTGCACCCCGATAGGAAACAGCAGTAAATATCGATATCTGATAATTTGTCTAATGATAAGTTTGAATTGCATCTTTTATCATTAACTTTTAAATCTCAGCAAAGTCACGCTGCATTGTTAAATCATTTAAATTACTCTTAGCGCGAGCTAAGTACAGGCACAAGACAGTTTTCCACATTTTTTTAAAGAATTCGAGCGCAATCAACTAGAATGGATTTCTTACATTAAAGCATCAATTAATGATATGAAGACCGACATCTCTAAGAATGCTGAACGGATCGGCATACTTAAGGTTAATTTAACAGATCACGATGAAGAATTAAAGACTGAGAAGTTAGAGGCTACATCACTTAAATCCAAGATCGCCTCCCTTGATACCTCCCTCAACAATCAGGAACAAACTGCCCGTCAAAGAACACTTGAAGTTCATGGGTTACCAATGAAATCAAACAAGGAACTTCCGACATCGATTGCTTCAATCGCTTCGGCGCTAGAAGTACCTTGTGTTAAAGAGGATATTATAAATTCTTACCGGATACGTAAGGTTATACCATCCAAACCTTCGCTCGCCCCATTATCGCCGCTAAATTCAGTCGACAGAGCATAAGGGACAATTTCATGCAGCAGCGAATTAAGAAAAGGAATTTCTCTTTGGTTGACATTAACTGGGCAGAGAATGAAAAACATCTTATTTTCATTCAGGAATCCCGGACGCCCTTCAATCGGAAGATCTACGCAATAGCCTTCGAACTCAGGAGGCAGAAGGATTCAGCTTTCCTCACTACAAGAAGTTGATGAATTGAAATAGCAATTAAGCTTTCTTCGATTGGGGTTTGTTTGCGTCTGCACTTTATCAATGTATTTTCTAATCGACATATGTGGTAAATATTATCTTAGTATTAATTATTTATTATTGCTATGCATCTTCTTTTATATAGGTAATACTGTACTGATGTTATTAATAATTGTTACTGATTTTTGTCCCAGTTTTCTTTGGAATCACGAAGTTTGGTCTCTTGGAGAGGCACACTGGCATAACTCTCTTATGTTCCTTTGTCAAAGGTTACTTTACCTTGAGCTTAAATTTTGCTACTCAGTTACTTTTAATGTATTTAATTTACTATCTCAATGGACACTCTATCGATATGTCACGTAAATGCTTAGTCTCTCTTGTCTCATTATCCAAAATTTAAGCATTATTTTAGCTCGCAGTCCTATCACATTATAGCAGTTTCTGAGACTTGGCTGAGCCCTAACTATCCCTGCAGTATAGTTGCTCTTGATAAGTATACCCTATTTCGTAGAGACAGACATGCAAAGAGAGGGGGTGGAATCTGCCTTTACCCACACGATAGCCACAGGGGTGCTGTGGTAGGAGTGACTCCATTATCAACTCATCCGTCAACTGAGTTTCTTTTTATTGAGGTTAGATCCACAGAAGATAGTGCTTTAGTAGGTGTTATATATAAAGCACCAAACGCCTGCTTTGGAAGTGATCTTAAGTCAGAAATTTTTGCACATGTTCCCAATTACAGCAACATTATCATCACAGGTGACTTCAATACTAATCTAAACTCAACGACCAGCCAAATTAAATATTTAAGGTCCGTAGTACATGCATCAGGATTGTCAATAGTTCCCCATACATCTACACACCATATTATCAATTTTAAATTTACTAATAATTTTACGCACACTCCAGACTTCAGTACGCAATCTCTCAAACATAGATGAATCTGACTGCATTGACCATCTTACAACATATGAATGGGAAAAAGTTTATTTTGAGCAGAATGTAAATACGAAGACCACCTTACTTTCATCATTTTGGACCTCAGCTTTTAATAAATTTGAGTCTCTACATGTTCCACACTTTGTGCAAAAAACATCTTGCCCTTGGATCACCTCTGACATTAGAATACTGATAAAAGAACGCGATAATAAACGTAGATTGGCGAAAAGATCGAGAAATACGGCGATCCATGCCAAATTCCGGAAGATTATTAACCTTGTACAAACCAAAATCCGTCATGCCTATAATCAATACAACTTTAACTCGATTAAAAATAGAAACAAAAATGAGAATGTATGGCTCCTTTTAAGGCGATTGGGGTTAATCCCTCACAAGCGTACTTCTCCAGACTCGTCTTTTTCTCCTAATGCTCTCTTGAATACCTTTGCAACCCTTCCGTTGTCTGAGTCAGTTTCGTGTACTCGTGGAAGTACTCTCCCACCTTCTTTTGATGACACTAACTTCTTTTTTTCGGACATCTCTCCTAAATTTCTGTTGAAAAAACTAAATGAGGTCAAATCTAATGCAATAGGGATAGAATTTCCATTAAAATGATCCGGTTATCACTTCCGGTTCTCCTGCACATTTACAACTTCTCCCTTCCGGTTGGTATATTTCCTGATTCATTGAAAATGGGTGTTATTAGACCAATTCTGAAAGTTTCCAGCCCTACCTCTTCCAAAGATTTCCGCCCTATTTCCATTCTAAATGCAATAAATAAACCATTGGAGCGTATTGTTTATCACCAATTAACGGATAACATAAATTCCAACAATCTTGTTGATCCCCTTCAGTCCGGCTTTCGTGCAGGACACAACACTATTTCGGCGTCACTTAAAAGTTACTACTGATATTAAACTGGCTATGGATAGAAGGGAAATTACGGTCGTAGTCTTATTTGATTACTCCAAGGCATTTTACATGGTGGACCATCAACGCTTATAATTTAAGCTAAAACATTTCCAAATTTCAAATACTGCCATTAAATGGTTTGCTTTTTATTTAAGTAATCGGTCACAGAAAGTAACTACTAGTAAGGGAGAGTCATCGGACTGGGTCGGGGTCAGGAGTGGCGTCCCTCAGGGTTCCATCCTCTACACTTCTGATCTTGGAGGTGAACTCAAATACTGTAATTACCATAAATATGAAGATGATTTTAAGTTATAAATTTAGCTCTCAACCCTAGTAAAACAAAGACAATAGTTATAGGGCCCTCAACATCTCCCTCTTCTTAGAAACTAGCCACCCTTCCTCCAGTTCAGGTTAATGGACTCAACATCCCCTTTGTCGGGACGGATTCAGATCTGGGCTTGATACTAAATCGAAAATTGTCTTGAAAGGAGATGATCTATGAAATATCTAGAAAAACTTTCCGAATCCTTCAGCAACTAAATAGGAACAAAAATTCCCTTTCGACTTCCATTCTGATTCTCCTCGTAAAAAGCCTCATCCTTCCAATATTTGATTGCGGCTGTTTGGTGTATGACATTACTGATAACCTTAATTTCAAACTTGAGCGAGCCCTCAATGGATGCATCAAATTTGTTTACAATATTCCTAACAGTGAACAAATAACACGATTTAGAGAAAAAGCTGGAATTTTAAATGTAGCCAAGAGAAGACAATTCTTTATGGGTACCTTGATGTATTTAGTAATGAGAAATGAAGCTCCTCAGTATGTTCACAATTTTTTCCAATCTATCGACAAAAATCTTCCTTCGCAGTCTAGACTTCGTGAAAGAATGACAGTAATAAGAATTCCGTTTAACTTTAGAAATGCGCCGTGATGATATCGCTCTAAGAATGACCTCTTTACATATCTACATCATATCAGTAATCACACTTTAGAAATAACTCATTGGTAGGTCATAATTTAAATACAGATTAAAATATATCTTGTAAAATCCGGTTCACTATATACTACTTTGCCATAATTTATTATTTACAAGGAGAGCAGTTTTCTTTTGCCAATGATAAATTGTGAACTTTTTCATATTGCCTCTATTGAAACTTCCGAGTTTCTGTACCTTTAGAGTGGGTTGAAACGCGGTATTTGCATCGCTATGGTTCAAAATTTTTTTATTCGAGTTTCGGACGTTTAGCGCAGGCTGAAACACGGTGTTTGCACCCCTAGGGTTAAAACATTTTGTTTCAGCTCTGGGGTACACAGGTAGATAAGTAGGTAGGTAGGGTCTACAGGCACCTCAACTCGAATTTTTAATAGATTTGCTATGAAAACTAATATGCATTGCCAGGAATTTAACACAGCGATCGCAACGCGTGTGAATGCAGCCCTAGCATCGCTCGGGCAGCAAACTTGACACTCGTTGAAATCGCTTTGTTTCATCCCTTATAATGCAACATACTATTGAAAGCGTACTGGTCGTCGATTATAAATCTTTGATACTTGATGGATTTCGTCAAGGCGAAACATTAAATTTCCTATCTGAAATTTAATTATTTTTACCCTTAATCTGAAATATCGGTTAAAATTCTTCGTCTTCATACCCAAACTGCTTGTTTTCACATACATATACATTATTCAGCATTGGTTTTTCGTCATAGGAAATTGTCTGCTTTGAACACACGCGAATTTTACAAATAATTCGGCGGTAACCATTTTTACAAGCACTGTCGCTTGAAATTATTATTCTTTTGGGGAAAAAGGAACTAATAAAACAGCCAACTCATTAAGCTGAACAAATGGTTCACTTGAATTGCTGTATATCACTTTTTTGTGAACAGTTTCAAAGACAGGATATTTTTTTCACTTACTCGAATAAATTGCTTTTAAGGCAATAGCCATTTTATCTTAACGAATGAAATACAACTGAAAAAAATTATATCGAACGCTGTAATTATTCAACACGATTTTTTTTACTCCAGATATTTCCAAATATGAAATGACACTAAATAGTATATTCTATCTTCCCGGGCTTCAGTTTGTTCTGACAGTGCATTAAATCATTTTTACATCGAGGAAGAAACTCACAGGATTCATCATGTTACTATCAATATGAAAAAATAAAAAATAAAATAAAAGATGGCGTTTTTTAGAAAGTTGACTTTTTAGTTATCTCGTGAAAATGTATGCCATTTCGGTAATTTTTAACTATTTTCATTTTTCTTTGTAGTGTTTAAAAGAGTTTAGTTCTGTCTAAAAGATCTTGTAAAAAGAAAATTATTTCAACTGATTGCCAATATACATTTTTTAAAAAACCGTGAATTTTTACATAATTTACCGAAATGTTGACGTAGCCCTAAGTTCGTGAAAAAAATGGTCATCAAAAACAAAAAATCCATGTCTCATATTTTACCTTGGAAAAGAATATATTTCAGCTACAAACATTTATATGACATCACCTTGGCCACACTGCCTGATTCAATATGAAATCGGTCAAGTGTCCTTTTTTTACAATAGTCACTGCAAATACTAGTATTCTTATTTATTTATGCTTACGAGACCGATCGCGCTTGAGCGCGTGTGTTTTCGACATTCGAGATATTTTGTATGTATTACTGATTTTTTTTGGAGTTCGGACTAATTTGAATTAATCCGAAACAATTTGAAGCAATTTTCTCAATCCTCTTCAACATTTTTAATCCGTCTTTCAACCTCAAATTAAATTTTAATCTCAATATATGTGCCAATCCGAAATTCAATCCAAATGGATCCGAGGCTTACTTATCACAACCGGGTATCCGTGCCTCCAATTCTCTTAAATGAATGGGACTTTTTGAATTCAATCCGACGAATGTGACTGAATCCGACATCAGTCCAAATAAATAAGTGTGGATCTGAAACGAAACCGAATGATTCACAGACGAATCGGAAACAAACTTTCACTCTTTCCGTGTGAACTGGAAACCAATCCCAACCTAAGTTTCATTCCTTTAAAATCCGGGCGTATATATAAACTTTAAACCTAACTGGTTTTTTCAGGATATGTGTGCTATGTAGGTAATCCGATGAATCCGAAGCTTATCCAAGAAATCTTGTCAATCCTTCTTAATTCTCGCAAATACATTACCTTCAATCCGAATTAATCCAAGCTCGCCATTCAATTTGTTCTAATCCGAATGAATCTATCCCCTTCTGAA
>JAAAKG020160963.1:0-56020 GCA_010014905.2 Druon quercuslanigerum
AAGACCAGTCATCTACTTTTTTTCTGACTGCAAATTCTGCACGATTTTCCTGAAAGTTCAATTTGACCTTCATACGACCTTCTATAGGTGACCTTGACACCTTAATGCATATCTGAACGTAAAATTTCCCGCTCTTTCAATTGCCGTTGTCAAAAATAGGGGTTCCTATTTGAAAAAATACAATTGACCTTGAAATAACCTAGACAGCGAGGTCCAAGGTCAAATCCAAGGTCACCATTTAATTCCCCGGGAAAAATTACTAAAGACTTCATGTTAATTTTAATTTTATATTTTAAATTTTCTAAAATTTTGTGGGTTTTCCATACTTTTTCCTCACCCGTATAATCCAAAATATTTTCTATAATACCTAATCTACGAAGATATGGTGTAAAAAAAGGTTGACCAGCACCGAGAAGTCCATTTAAACGTACCATCACTTTTGACCTTGTTGTCCATTTTCAAGGTCATATGGAGGTAAGACACATTTTTTAAATAGGAACCTCTATTTCTGACTGCAGATTTAAAAAGATCGGGAAGTTTTGCGTCAAAAATGACTTCTGTAAAAATGGTAATGTGAACTTGGACAGATGAAAAGTTAGGATCAAATGACTTGGACCGAGGGGTCTATTTAAACGTACCATGAGTTTTGACCTTGAGATCAAATTTTTAAGGTCAAATGGAGCTAATACTTATTTCTTAAATGAGGACCCCTATTTCTGACTGCGGCTTTGAAAAAAAACGGGAAATTTTACGTCAAAAATGACTTGTGCAAGAATACTTTTGTGACCTTAGAAAAGCAAAAAGTTAAGGTCAAATGTCTAAGAAACGACCAGATATCTTCTAAAATACTTTATATAAGAAGAAATGGTTGAAACAAAGGTTGGCCAGCACCGAGCGTATTATCAGTTTTGAGCTTCAGGTAAATTTTCAAGGTCAAATGGAGGTAAGACCCTTTTCTTCAATAAAACCCATGTTTTTGACTATAGATTTGAAAAGAGCGGAAAATTTTACGTCAAAATGATAAATCTTGTACCAAACATGATATATAGTTAAACTCATAATTTTAAAAAATTTATTATCAACGACAGAAAAACATAGTTCGAAAAAAATCGTTCAATTTTTAAGCAAAGAAATTAATTTATAACCCAGATAATTAATCTTCAAACAAACATGTTGATTTTAAATCAGGAAGAGTAAAGCTCTACAAAAGAAGATAAGTTTATGATAAAACATGATATACCTAAATTTTTTGTTCAAAAGATTAATTATTAATAAAGGATATGAATTTTCAATCAACCAAATTGACTTGATAAATTGATTTTTCGACTAAAATTTTTATCCGATTTAAACATTTTTTTTTTAATTGAACCTGATGAAAATTCTCATGATCTCATCATAGCATATATTCAAGTTGATTCATTTTTAAATACTCAGAATAAGTAGAGGAACTATCCAGTACAATGTTTTACTAATATAGGATGAATTAAAAAATGTATTCAATTAGTTATAAACAAATAAGCGGATAAAAATGGTTTCATATGGTTTGACGGTGTATGGTTACTTGAGTCTCACTGGATTTTCAGAATGGATGAACAAAAATAATTTTTGTGTAATACTTGTGAGGATTCAAGAATAAACAATCATTATTATAAACAAATAAAGAAAACAATTTTTGGCTTTAGCTATTTCCATAGATCTCGTTAATGATACTCAGTTATCAAATCTGCTCATATAATAACAATTCGTAATTTTTTAAACAATCTTAGTTACCAATTGCATTATTCGTCTATATTTTGTCACACAAACTCCATTCTTTCTCCATATTTTCTATTCGTCATGGAATGAATAGCGTTTTCCGCATAGAATCAACTGCAGATCACTAATTGATGATACCAATTTATTATTGTCGATCATCCGAAAGAAATTGTTGATTATTCAAACAAATGTAATAAAAAAATACACAGTTTTACCATTTTTCGATATTCTTACTTCATTTTCAGAACTGGAATAACTGTGAATGAGCAATTTTGTAAACCCAATTGTTACCGGCATGAAAAATCTTATAATAGCTGAAGCCAAAGATTGTTTTCTTTATTTGTTTATAATACTGATTTTTCATTTAAAAATTCTCACGGGTATAAAAACAAAATTATTTTTGTTGATCAGTTGAGGAAATCCGGTGAGAATCAAGTGACCATAAACCGTCAAATATTATGAAACCATTTTTATCCACATATTTTTTTATAAGAAATTAAATACATTTTTAATTAATTTTACGGTACTGGCAAATTGTACTGGATAGTTCCTCTACTAATTCTGAGTAGTTTGGACTCAAGCTGAGTATTCTCTTGGAAATAGTACTCTTCAAAATTAAGTTTTTTTTTCATCATTGCCAATAAATTTAAAAAAATAGAGCCTCAATTTAAATATATAAACTGGTGAATAAACTTCATTTAAAAGTTTTAAATAAATCAATCACTTTTTACCGGAAAACCAGGAAAACACAATTATCGACTTAACTCAATTTGGAATTAAATGTTATCAAACAATAAGTGGATTTTAAATTTTCCATGAATTATTAGGCACCGCCATAGTATTTTAAATAAGTGCGACAAACATGAACTCAATTCAATATTACTTAGCTGAGCTACAACGATTTCAGTTTTAAAATTTAATTAAATCAGAAATCTTTTAATTCGGTATTTCGCTTTTATTATTAAAAATAAAAGTTTAACAAAAAAAATTATGATAGTAAAAAGTTTTATTCAGTCTGTCGTACGTCTGGTTTTTACAACCGGCGGCTCAATTGTTCGTCTTTTCAAATAATATCCCATGCAGAAATTTTCCCATCTTTCCCTATTTGAAGTTAGTTTCGGCTGGGGTACCTACCAGAATATCTAGTCTAAAAAACTGTTTAGGGCCTCTGTCAGAATATTCAGTCCTGAAAAAACTATTTGGGGCCCCTATCAGAATATCTAGTCTAGAAAAAAACTGATCAGTGCCCTATCAGGTTCTAGTACAGAATTTCGTACCTCGTATAGGTATGGAAAATCGATCTGTTTCCTGTTTTTATTAAAGAATAAAATTCCATCTTAATAAAAAACTGTAAGTATTTAGAAAATATTATATTTCCTGCCATTGTAAAAAATAGTTTACTATGGGGGAAAAAAATCTTACAGGAAGAAAAAATTCAATCGATAAAAATTATTTATTAAAAAATTATTTTATGGATATTCCTGTTAACAGTTCGTATACTTAAAAATGTAATATATGTATTCACTCTTATAAGTACCATTAATATTTATTCAAAATACTCGCAATCAATTATTTTCCTTTTTTTAAATACCTTTCTTTGCCATATCAATTAAGTATTCAGCAGGTAACAGAAGGGTTCTAGACGGTATCCTACCAATCATCAGGCCCTCTCCATTTTCCCGACCAGCCCCTGATTAGAAATAGGAATATCTATTCAGGGCCCTAATAAATCCTGATCGGAATTTCTACATGGGATGAAAATCCGTGCAGAAAATTTTTTTATATTGAAGAAAGTGGTCTCAAAAATATTAAAAATGCGCAAAAACCAAAATAAAAAATCGTCAAAACCTGTTTTTCGAATTCAGGAGTCTGAAAACGTGGACATTTGACAGAAAATGTATTTTTCGTATATTCAAACAAGTTTCCAGGCGATATGCATAAAAATTAACATTGGGTTTTAAAAAATCCTTAAGGCCATTTGATGAGTAGATCACGTGACCATACTTACACTTACCGCCGCTTTTGTTATTTCCAAACTTATTTTCACATGAAGCGACACATTAAGTTTGAAATTTGGGATGTTAACTAAGAAGCATTTACGATGGTGGTCTGGTCCTAAATTTTCATAATTTAAAAAAAAAATTTATAAATAAATTTGTTTTGCTTTTTTCATAATTATTAAAATTCAGAACCAGGCCCACCTTTCTTAGTGCTTCCGAATTATTATTCCGAATTTTCAACTTGATGTAGCGCTTCATGTGAACATAAGTTAGGAAATAAAAATAGTGGCGGTAAGGTAGGAATCTGGTCACGTGACCTACTAGTCACATGTTTTTTCGACTGTATCGACACCTCTCTCAGTTGAATTATAAATATAATATAATATTATAATATTATAATGTGTTACTGGTATTTTACTATTTTCAAATGTAGGTACTGAACCTCCCAACCCGATGCAAAAAACCCTAATCCGATTTATACCGTAGATATTGATTGAAAAAAAAATGCGAATGCATTTTCGAACCACCTTTATGTATACTAAATAAATGAAGATTAATTTACAAAAAAAATTTGTCCCGATGTTTCAGATTGCGATCCTGTACGGGAGTATCCCCCAAGTGGTATACTGCCTATGCGCCCTGGTTACAGGTTTTTTACAGCTCGATCAGAAGACATTTCCGATGTTTACACCCATATAATTCGCAATCGCGCACATCGAGTTGAAGGATATTTACGTGTAGTAGCTAAGGATAATTACATCGTTGGTTGGCTTGATTGGCCCATTCTTCATCCAATATATGATAATCGTCGCAAGAGAATAATAAAAAATATAACCACTGGAACGAATCATATAATAACTGGTCTAGATAATGAGCAAGATTCATCTACAAGTTGGTTCCGTATAGAACAGGTTATTCGGGAAATGTAAAATAAAAATAGAGAAATTTTAAAGTGGCCCGGATCAGGGCCAGATCTGGCAGAATGTGTCCCAAATCGGGTACCCCAGTCAGGGCCAGACTTAAAATAAAGGGCCTAATCCGATCAGAGCCAGACAGGAGTATCCATAAGGAAGGCATGATCTGGCCCTGAGCAGGCCCCCTATACCTTTTGTTTACAAGTATATTATTAAAATATTATTTGTTTATCAACAATGTAGACAATTATTTAAGAATGAGAAACTTTATTTTTAAATATTTTAAAACCATTACTAAAAACTAGACTAGAATTTAGAGCAATAGGCCTATATCTAGCTTTGTAGTATATCTAAAGTAAGAGTGGAATCTTTTTTTACGATTGTTCCCAATTCTAGTCCGAAATTTTGACTATATTTGAAAAATTTACATTTGTTGAAAAACAATTCTACGTGGAGATTATTTCGAAAAAAAACATTACCGGCAAAATAAAGTTAACTAATTTAACTTTATATTAGTTACTTAAATATAAATTAGTTCAATACTTACTAATTAAGGCAGGGAATAGTTAAAAGCTTTAAGAATTATAAATTTTTTATCTCGCTGAGTCACAGAGGGCATCCGGATGTGGCGCCTACCAGGACCACAGCCGTAGCCACGATAAGGGCCAGATTGAGGTAACCCGATTAGGGCCACATCAGGCTTGTAAACGGTTTTTTGCAATTTCCCTCTCCATTGGCCAAAAGTACAAATAAATGCAAGCGTCTCTATTATGGGCACGACTGCAGACGGTATGTGGGTACTTATTAACGAGGAATGTTTACTTTATGTAAATATCTTAAACTATGTATATTTGAGTAATAAATAAATAAACAAATATGACGACTAGAATGGTCATTTTTTCTATTTGAAGTTCCCGGTGCTCGTCAATAATATGAAAATGGTTGAATTAGCCTATTTTTAAAGAGTAACATCATTTTAAGGTATTCTGATATTAAAAAATAAACCAAAAATTGCTTAACAAATTATTTCTTAAAATAATTTTTATACGATTTTCCACTATTTGAATATTTTTTAAAATCATATTGAAAGACATTTTAATATAAACAATATAATGATAAATAAATTTCTTCTTGAGATTATTGTAATTAATATTATAAACAAATTTAATTAAAAAATGCATAATTCAGTCATTTTTCGACAAAAAAATTCGTTTTTTTATGTCAATTTTTTTGATTTGGGAACATTATGATCATTCTAGAGAAAGTTAGTAATTTGTTGATTAAATTTATGATCTTTTTAAATAAATTTAATTTAAAAATGCATTATGCAGGCATTTATTGAAAGAAAAATTGGTTTTATTCGATTAAACGTTTTTAATTGGGAACTTCATGATAATTTCAGAAAAAGTGCAGAATTTATTTATCAATTTTATGAATTTTTTAAAAACAATTTCAGTAAGAAAATTCATTAGTTGCACATTTTTCAACTAATTATTCATTTTTCTAAAAATATCACGAATTTCCCTATTAAAAATACTGACATCGAAAAAAAAATTCCGTCGACAGATTCCTTAATGATGCACTTGTTTCGTAAAATTGTTTAAAAAAATCACAAAATGGTTCAATAAATTATGAATTTTTTCTGAATTTATCATTAAGTTCCGCATATAAAAAGTTTCCATAAAAAAATTTTCTTTGGCAAATGCCTTATCTATGAATTTGTTTATTAAATTTGCTTAAAAACGTCATGAAATTCATAAACTATTTATAAATGTTGCAGAAATTTTCATAAACATATCAATTTTTTTAAAAGCTTAAAAAAATCAACGAATTAAAAAAATTACTAGAATTTTCAAGCAAAAAGTTACTTTGTTTATACAAATTATTAAATTATTATAAACTACAAAATATCAAACTTTAACCAAAAATCGAAGAGTTTTTTCCAATTGAACAATGAATTTTTAAGAAAAAAAAGGAATTTTTCACAAAGTATTTAAACTTTCAACAGAAAAGATAAATTTCAAAATATCAATATAAAACGAGAAAGTAATTTGAGCTTGAACTAGGAACTTCAATTTCCAAACAAGAAAATTAATTTTCTACAAAAAAACTGAATTATTAACAAAATTCATAAATTTAATTAATTACTAAAAATGATAATTTTTTAACAAAATTAAGAATTGTCAAATTTTCAGTGAAAAAATTAGTTTTCAACCAAATAAATGTATACTTTTTTTAAAATCTAGTTTAAGTTTAAAAAAAACAGTTCAACTTTTAACGGAAAAGAAAAATTTGAATAAAAATCAATCAATTAGGGTTTTAACTAAAAACGCGAAATACTAAACCAAAAATAGAATAGTTTAATTTGTAATAATAAAAAAATAATTTGTCACGAAAAGACTCATTTTTCATTAAAATGATTGATTTATTGACTATAAAGCTATAAAATTATAATTGATTATTCGGTTAAAAGTTTCTCAACACTTAAATTCGAGTCATAATCGGAACGAAGCTTTAAAATAACATGTCATTGAAATTTTTCCATGAATCTTAAGAAATTTCTTTTTTTTTTCAATCTTTTCAGAAATTCTAATCCTTTTAATTCTTATATATTTAAGTTTTTCGTAAAATTTTATTTTAAATTTGGAAAAATTAAAAAAATTGCCTTATAACTTTTCAGATTCTTCTTTAACAATATTATAAATCTTTTAAAATATACTTTAAAAATTTCGTAATCTTTTTTAATTTCCCCTTAAAATTAATTTTTAAATATCAGTTAAAATTGTAACCTTAGTCTTAAAAACATTTTTTGCCATTCTCTTGACACTCTGTCAAATTTCAGTTTGCCTCAATTTTTTTAGATTCAACAAATTTCAAAAAAATTTGTGAAGTTTTCTGTATTCTTTTGAAAACCCTTTTGAAACCTTCTAAACCTAAAAATATTCTTTTAAATTATTTTTTCATTTTTAAATCATTGGAAAGCTTCTAATTTTTTTCGAATTCTTTAAAATAAGTCTTTATTCCTAATTTAACGTTTCTTATCTCTTTGAAAATGTAAGTAGATAGACATGTTATATCGTGGTAGCGAAATATTAAAAAAATAATTATTTCTCAATTTTATTTAGTAAATATTTGTAATGCTTCGTAATTATACTTTATTATAGTCTTATCATTGTGCGACACGTTTAGCAAATATAACTGATGCTGACGATGAAAAACAAATGCCTCGGAGAAATACAATTCTCCCACCAATCCGTATAATTTAGAAGGACAGATTGGATGCTGACTGCAGCTTATTTTGTAATTCGCATTATTTACACTACAAGCACTGAATTCTCTGTGCATCAGTTTTTTTGTGTGAGAATAATGGGGGTCTTGGAAAGCCTCATCATATTTCTAGCGGCCATACTTAATTTAGTTGGTAAATATTAAATATTATATCTTTACTTTTAATATAAGTTTTACATACTTGAATCTGTAAAAAATCTCTGGGAACAGTTAAGAAATAAAAAAACGAGTGTTTTATAGTCTGGCGATTTATAGATAGGTAGAGACAATCCGATTGTTTTCACATGATATGTTTTTTAAATTTCAAAACCATCACACTCTCTCTAGTTCTTTCTATCCAATATTTATCAGAGCCCCACTGCTGCTTGGTGCAAGCTTGCTATCGCGCTTATTTGCGTATGTCACTTGCTCCGAGTGATCTCGTAACGCAGAAACAAAGACTGTAAAGGCGTTTCCAAGAGTTTAAAAGACTTTTCAATATTTTAGTTAATTTCAGATAATTTCAACTAATTATCAGTCTATTTTAATATTTTTAAAGTATTTAAAAAAATATAATATTCAATTCTATTTTTTATCAATTTTAGGATTCAGGGTATTTTAAATGATTTCAAAATTGAGATAACGCTCATCCTCTCAAAATCAAAATTTTAAATGAAACGTGACTATATCCAATTGTCAAATCTACAACATCAATTCAATCGCGCACCTTTATAGGCTTCGGCCCTTTTTTCTTTAAATCGCATAAAGAATAAACTATAAATTCTTAAAAATAAAATATAAATTTCCTATTCATGAGGCCTACGCTTGAGCGATAATTTTTCGATTATTTTGTCTTGCAAAAAAAATATTATTTATTTTCATTCAACATAGTATCACAAAGTTAAGTTATATGTGCGATTTTCCAATTGCGAGCAACCTTCGCAGGCAAAGTCAGAAGTAAAGTAAAAAAAAACGTGGCAGCTTTACAATATCAAGAACCGGAGTTTGGTGGGACTGACGTTATAACTAGACTCTCCGCCCTAATACGATGAACTTCTTAAATTGGACATAATTTCTCCTCTAAAAATAAAATTTAAATAAACAAATTTTAATTTCAATAAAATCAATTTTAAAAGGGAAGCAAAACTAGAAGTATAGAAACTGGGATAATCAAAGGCGGACTAAAAATATGGTAAGGAGAAGATCGTGAATCACGTGATAGATAATGGGTCGGTTTGATTATGAAGTAAAGAACAAGGTAGCATCTCAGAGATCATGAAATTGTATCTCTCAGATTGTTGCGGGCTAGAATCAAAATAGGAATCAAAATGCTATTCATCGTAGCATGCATCGAACCAGATGATGGTAAAATAAATGAAGTAAAAGATACCTTCTTGGACGAAACATATGGTAAGGAGTAGATAGTGAATCACCTAATAGATAAGGGGTCGGTTTGATTATGACGGAAAGAACAAGGTAGCATCTCAGAGATCATGAAATTGTATCTCTCAGATTGTTGCGGGCAAGAATGAAAATAGGAATCAAAATGTTATTCATCGTAGTGTGCTTTGAACCAGTTGATGGTAAAATGAATGAAGCAAAAGATACCTTCTGGGATTGTTTAAATGATACTATAAGTGCTTGCGATCATGACGAAAAAATCAATATACTCGCAGACATGAATATAATAAAAAATTCAGAATTTATATACATTAATTAAATAAACATGCATTTATTCCGCTAGAATTTTGTACCACTCGTTGTTCGTAAAGTTTATATCTTTAAAATATGATTCTTGAAAATTCAATAATTTGTAATTAAATCTTTTAATTTCAAGAATTGTCAATTCAAATTTTTTTAAATTGCAGAACATTCAATTGCATATATTTCGAAATTTATGAGTATTTAACTTTGGAGATTAACAATTATAAAATTAATTACAATAAAATAAATAATATGTAATATTTCACAATAATTAAAATTTCATAATTGAACCATCAATTAAGTATTTAAATAATTTTTCTCCTAAAGAAATGAAGAGATCATTTTCAAATAAGCTAATATCGAATATAAATTCGAACAGTTTTTCTCGTTTTGCTAGCTACGTTATTTTTTGAAATTTATTTAACTTATAATTATTATATTTTATAAAAAAATTATTGCTAAAACTTCTACTGATTTAAAAATTGTTAAGTTTAACATTTTTTTTTAAATGTGGGCCAATAGAGAATGAAAACGCGAAACTTTTTTCGATATAAATTTTTCAATTAAATGAATATTGTTAATAATAAAATGAAAAAAAAATGTAAAAAAATTTTAATGTGGCTCAAATTCAATTACTTTTTTAAAACATAAATTGTCATAAATCAGTCAAATATTTTTGAAACCGTTAGAAATCTAGTATTAATATGCAGCATAACCTAACGAAAACTGAAAAATAAAGAGAAAAATTTAACTGATCATTTTTTAATAAAAATTAACTGTGCATTGATACCCGCCTGTAATCATCTTCATTTAGTTTCTCCGACAAAAAGTATCGAAGAAAGAAGAATTCCAAAAATTAAAAAAGAAGTCTGATAAATCAGTGAATTAGAAATTTCAAGATTCTTGACTTATGTAGTTTTTAATTAAAAATTTTAAAACTTTTCTCGGAAAATAAAATTGACTTCAGAAACTATCCTATGATTCATTGGTTGTCCCGACTAGGGATCGAAGTACGTCATGTGCGCATGCGCGTGCGTCCTCGCAACAAACGAGGGCTTCTTGTTTTTCGGACCTTTTTTTAATTGGTCAGCCACTGACGCAAGCGAGTCCGTACAGGGACACTCGTGGGAGGTGGAGAAGCTTCTCCACTTGAAATATACGAGCGTTGGGGACTTGGATAGAGCAACGCCTTGAAATAAACAAAAGTTCATTATATAATTAATAATAGCGACATTTATTACCAGGAAAAAAATTCGTCTTGATGTTTTAGATTGCGCACCTATACGGCAGTATACCCCATCCGGAGAACTGCGAAGACAACCCGGTTACAGATATTTTTCAGCTTTACCAGAAGACATTCCTGATGTTCACATAATGGTAGATGATAACGTCTTACTTCCAGTCAGAGAACCTATAGTTTTAGTAGAAAAATATGGTTATGTCGTTGCCTGGATGGATGGACTCGCTTTGTCTCCTCTTTTTAATTCAGAACGCAGGAGAATTATGAAAAGTATAAGTAGTGGAACAACCCATGTAATGAAATATGAAAATGAAGATCCAGACCAAGCCCAAATTAGTCGACTTATAGAACAGGCTATTCGGGATCGTTCAGTCAGCCCCCCGAACGACGGGACAGCTAATCGAGATCGTTCTAGAAGCCCCTTAAACCGCAGAACAGCTACTCAGGATAATGCTGCGAGTTCCTCAAGTCGCGGCGGGGCCACTGGGGATTCCTCCAGAAGGCCCTAAGACCGTCGCACAGATGGAACCAATTAATTCAATATTCAACAAAAGTATAAACTGAAAAATAAAATACCATTTCTACTGAAGCTTGTTCGCTGACGAGATTAGCGTGGGAATGGTTTTCTTCAGTTTTCCTCTCCCTTGGCCAAAAGTACCAATTACGGAGAGGTTTTCTTATACTTATAAATATCTTAAACTATGTATGTTTGACTAATAAAATATTATTTAAAACGTAAATGCTATATGCTTTTGATTATTATCTGTAATAATTTACAAATCACTAAAGATTCATTCAAGATCCTATTTTTTCTTTCGCTTTTTGACTCCTTTTTGCCTCATGACTTTTTCAATCGGGTCACAGCGACAGTTAAAAAATAATGGAATTTATTTAATCATTATGCACAATTTCTTATTTTTAGTTAAAAAATCCTTATTCAAGAATACTTCCATTTTAAAAAAAGTGCAAAAAATTGTAATTTTGTGTGTTTTGTAGTCTAGAACAGAAACATTTATAGTTTTGTTTGGCTATCCCGTCCTTCCTTCGAACTTTTTTTTTAAATAGGGAAAGTGAGGGGAAACGTCCATTGTGAAAATGAGGGGAGGGGAAGCCGTAGAAGCTTAAGCAAATGGGGAGAGGGAAAGAAGGAAAAATTAGTCGGGGGGCATTAGGGGAAATCAGTGGACGGTAAGTAAGATAAATAAACGATAATAATTGGAAATTCGGAGAGGGACAGTGAGAAAAATTATAATAAATTATGAGAAATGAGGGCAATTAGGGGAAAGCAATCGGTAGCTCTGGAAAAAGTAAGGGAAGGGGTTTGCTAACTGAAAAATCGAAGAGCGGGGTAGTATAGGAGAAAAAATTGGTTGAGGGGCCTAGTTAAATTTTCAACTAAAGAGATGGATCTTTACATAATTAAATTGTGTTTTAACAAAAATGTTAGTTTTTAACATACCAGTTAAATATTCAATCAGGAAAGGTAATTTTGTCTAAAGAAATACAAATTATTTATTAATTTTAATGCCAATTAAAAACTATCGATTCTAACTAAGAAAATAACTAATAACAAAAAATAACCAAAGAGTTTTATTTTTGAACAGAATAGATATTTTTAATCTAACAATGATACTTTTTCAACACAAAATAAATTTTTCTTACATTCTACAACATTTATTGATTTATTCTCAAGAAAAAAATAATTTTCAACCGCGGAGTTAAATTTTCAACCAAAGAGTTAGATGTCCAAAAAAGTAGTGCAATTTTTTACAAAAATAAAAGAATTTGTTATTAAAAAACATGATTGTATAATTGTTTACTGAAAGTTTATTAATTTTCGAGCAAATATAAGTCACTTAAACTTTCAGTTAAAAAAAAATTAAATCCAGAAACGACGAATCCTAAATAAATAATAACTAAAATTTAATAAAATAGGTAAATTTTTACATAATAAAATGAATTTTTTGCAAAGTAGGTTAATTTTTTAAGCATCTAGATTAGTTTTGTACCAAGAAAGGCAAAAAAAGAATTTTTTTCATCCCGAAAATACTGAATATTCTTTTTAAAAAAGTGATTTCTTTTTTCAATCAAATAAATGCCTAACTAAGTAGTTAAATTTTCAAGGAAAAATGTGGATTTTTATTGAAAAATTTTATAGTCAAATTTTGAAGTTACATTGATACATTTTGAAACGACAAAACAGTTGAGTTTTCAATTAAAAAAATTAATTTAGGACCAAGAAAGAGTGCATATAAGCCAAAAGAGTTTAGTAAAAAATTAAGTTTTTTGTTAAAAATTTGTCAAGTTGAAATTTTACGACGGTGCCGTTTTAATTTCAAAATCAAAAACTTTCAGAACAATTTAATTTGTCAATCTTTTAAAATTTTACATTCAAAGCCTTTATAGGCGGTTTTGAATTGAATTTTGAATTTAAATTGAGGTATGAGAACGGCCCTCTTGGACACTTCAAAATTAAATAAAAAAAAACATTTTAAATAGAAAAGCTGCGAATTTTGCAATTTAAAATTTTAATTTTTTTAACTTATCATATTATATCTCAAAATCAACCGTCGTTTATTTGAAAATTAAAAAAAAAATTGATTTAAAAATCTCAAAACACTATTTTATTTCAAATTTTAAACAATAAATAATAATAATTTCGAGGAATTTATAAAAATTAAAAGATTCAAAAGTAGGAATAAAAAAATTTCATTGTCTGAAATAAAAATAAATAAGAATAAAACTGTATATCTGTTAAAGTTAACGAAATAGTTAATATATTTTTCAATTTGAAGTTTACACAAATTGGTGTGATTTTCTACTAAAATAATAAATCTCTTTAATAAATAAAAGAATTTTGTAAAAAGAACAGAGTAGTTCATCTCTGAATAAATGAATTCAATTTACAAATGAAAAAAAAAATTACCAACAAAAAAGTTTAGTTTTAAACAAATAATCGAATTTTATACGAAGATAATATAATTTTTAACACAAAAAGACTATTTCAAGAATTTTTTTAACCGATAATGCAATAGGTGAATTTGCAGTTGAATAACTTCATTTTCAGGAACATTTTTTGTTAAGCAATGCAGTTACATTTTTAACTAAAAAGGATGGATCTGCAAGTAATAAAATAAATTCCTAAAAAGTCAGTTCGATTTTCAAATACGTATTTCAATTTTAAGTCAAGAAGATTATTTTTTTACCGAAAAAGACAAATTTGCAAGAAAATAAATCATGCTTTTTACTATATTCTTTAGTTTTTCTCTAACAAATGACAAATTTTTAAATTTATAACAGAAGATTTTAATTTTTAGTTTTGCACCGTTTAAATCGTTTTACAGTAAAACGAATCTTTAAACCATTATATCAATGTTTAACAAACTTGATCAGCTTTTTACAAAGAGTTTTATTTTTCCATAAAAAAGGATTGGTTACCAGTGAAAAATTCAGCAGTTTAATTTTTAACTAAAAATTATTAATGTTTAACTAAAACTAGTGTACTACTAACTTCATTTCAAAAAATGTATTTCCAACTAAAATATTGAAATTTTTAAGAAATAGTTAAATTGTTAACCAACAAAAAAAAAAGTAGCAAATTATTTAAATTTTTAACTCAAAGATATGAATTTATATTGCAAAACTGAATAGTTGAATTCAGAATTTGAAAAATTGATTACTAAACAAAAAAATTTTTAACAAAATTGTGAATTTTTAATCAACTAAATTAAATTTTTAAATAAGTAATTTGACCTTAAAGCAAAACAGATAAATTCTCATTTAAAAACTTAAAAGTTATCATATTTTTAACAAAATTCTGTTCCATTCAACTAAAAACAACCAATTTCAAATCCAATATTAAAGTGTATAATTTTAAGTTCAAAAAATTGTTTTATATTTAAAAAAAAGAAATTTTCTATAAAATAGATATTTCGTTTTCCAATCGAATGAATGTCTACCAAGTGTAGTAAAAAAAATTTTAGACAAAAGGACAGCATTTTAAAATCAGAAGGCTTGTGAAAGCTATAATAAAAAAACCAGTTTCAATAAACAGAATAAAAAAATAAAAAGAAATAAGTTCAATTACTTCCATGAGACAGTTTAAAAATTCCATTTTCAAGCGAGTTTATTAAATTTAAATTTCTGTAGTAAAAAGAAGTTTTCAATTTAATTGTACTATTTTGGAAAAGATTACTGCAGAGTAGAAATTTCCCAAGTGAGCCCGCTCTCTTTGACGTTTCAAAAAAAATTAAACGTAAATATTGAAAAATAATATAATCATTAGTATTAGGTAACTTTAATAAATGTGTTAAGAAAATTTATTTGTCTATACGGGTGTTTACAGTTAATCTTCTTTGAAGAAATTGTTTTTATAACAAAAATTTCAGACATCTTGATGGGTTTTCAAACGTTTATTTGCTGTAAGCTAACTTGGTAATGTATGTGTTCTGATTACAACGCCCTTGAGAGTGATGTATATTGTATAGCTATCCTAACAGCTTTACGTTCTAAAATCACTAGATACTAGAAAATCCATCAGGTTGCCCTGAATTCTAGGTATATAAAAAATTTATCGAGGATGATTAGGAGATTTACTTTTCAGAATGACTAGATCTTCGAAAATCCATCAGACTAAGTTAAGCTGCGGTTTTTCACAGAACTTTCTCAAAGTTTCTGATTTTTGTATACCTAGAATACCAGGCTTACTGCTTAAAATGACTGAATCTTTGGAAACCCATCAGACTGTCTCAGATTTCAGTTATAAACAGTTTGAATACCTAGATTACGAGTCTACAGAATCATGATTTATTCTTAGAAGGATGATTCCATCGAAAACTTCTCATACTATATGTAATTTTAACTTATGGACTAATCCGTTTACTTCTTATACTGACATGTCCTTGGAAAATGGGCCAGCTTAAAGAAGATTTTGGTTCTAAGCGCGCCTTTATCGAAAAATATGTATTATGAATATCTGAACTTTAAGGTTCACTTCTTATAGTAATAAGACCTTAGTAAAACAGTCAGGATATGTTAACTTTCTATTCTAAGCAAAACTTCATCTGCAAAGATTAATTCTAAATACGCATTCTAACGGATTTACTTCTTATAACGACGAGACCTTGAAAAAAGGTTAAAGTGATTTAAATTTTAGTTTTAAACGCACTCTAGAACGACGAATTTGGATAGCCCTAACTACTTAGGTTCTTTTTCAAATACAGTTTCCACACGAAAGATTTATATTCTGAACATTTAGAACCACCAGGGCTAAGTCTTATGATAAAGAGACCTTGGGAAAAAGTTCAAGGAATCTTAATTTTCTATTGTGAACAGACCTTCCTTGCCGAAGCTGTTCTGTAAACCTTCTGGACTGCTATGTTGACTTTTTAAGATCTTCTAATGCAGTCGAAGAATATAATATTTCTATTCTAAACACAACTTCCTCGGGAGAGATTTATTTTAAATTCCAGTACTACCAGGTTTACTTCCTAAAACCTCGCAAGAGGTTAGATGTGGGCCGTCGGGTCAAGTGACAAGCAATAAAAAAAACCTACTTCTTTGTCTGTCCCAAGATACAGGCAAGGAGAAAGCCCTGATCACGAACATAACCAACAAGGACTTAGACAACCTTATTAAAACTTATTTTTCCATAGAGACCCTAGGAGTGGCAAATAGTCTGAGAGATAAAGTAAATGACAAAAGAACAAGACAAATATTAGAATCGACGAGCCATTGCATCGGAAACGAATGGGATACAGGATTGCTTTGGGGGTTGGATCATTAAATTTTACCAAATAGCAAACAAACTGCCATTAACCGTCTTTTAGGTCTACAAACAAAGCTAGATGAAAATTAAAAATTTGTGGAATAATATTACAATGAAATGGACAGAATATTTAGAAATTACGCGGAGAGAGTTTAAATAAAAGAAAAGGTCAAAAGAATTCAGTAAGTTCCACATTTCGGGGTTATGCATCCACACAAACCAACAAAAAAGTTAAGGATAGTTTTCGATGTGACGGCTAAAACTAAGGGATTGAGTCTAAATGATTAACTGTTAAAAGGTCCAGATCTGTTAAAATCGCTCCAAGAAATATTGATGCGATTCAGGTAATACTCAGTTGCCATTAAAAGTGATATCAAAGACATGTTTCCTATAGTAAAGGTTAGAGTTGAAGATTGCGATGCCCAACGCTTTCTGTGGAGAGAAAGGGATAGACTTAGAGAACCGTATGAGTACGTCATAAAATCCTTGATCTTTAGAGCAAAATCCTCTCCTTGTACCGCAATTTACATTAGAGATGCAAACGCTAATCAATATCATAGTAGCATGCTAGAAGCTGCGTCAGCTATAATAAATAGTTCTTACGTAGATGACTTCTTATACAGTTGTCAATCGGATAAAGTTGCCGTAAAAATAAAGAAACAAGTATCAGAAATTAATTCAAAGGAAGGATTCCATATGCACGAGTAGGTTAGCAACCACCCACGAATTTTTACGAAGGCAGTGCCGCCTCGTTGTCACCAAAAAGCAGTCGAGATTGGAAAAAGTAACCGCGAGGAGAAACCAGAAAAGAATCTGGGCCTTCTGTGGAATACTCTGGCAGATTCCTTAAGTTTTAACGTAGGTTAAAAAAAAATCTTACTCGAGATTATAAATTGCTCAAGGAAACCAACAGAAAGGGAATTTCTGCGGGTAATCGTGTCAGTATACGACATGCTAGGTTTCTTAAGTCCCTTAGGGATGCGACACTAAAAGATAACAAACATCAAAAATGGAAAGCATCGTCAGCAGATTTTTTGGAAGTTGACTTAATTTCTATTCCTAGGTGTTACTTACAAGGCGGGTTAAAAATAAAGCGCACGTAACTGCATACTTTTTGCGATGCAAGCATAGAGGCATACGCAGCTGTATACTATTGGAGGTATTCTTGTGAAGATGATTTCGTCCAAACCAGTTTAATTGTAAGTAAGAACCTTCAGCTCCTAAAAGATTACCATCAATACCTAAGCTTAAGCTTCAAGCTGGGTTACTAGGAAGCCACTTGGCCAAAGCAATGCAAACTGAGCACACACAACAGATAGACAGGCGCGTTTTTTGGTCAGACTTGCGGACAGTAATTCTATGGATAAAATCAGGTCCGCGAATGCGTGATATTTTCATGAATAACCGCTTAGCAGAAATCGATAAAATCACTACTTCTTCTGAATGGAAATGAATTCCATCAAAACAGAACCCTGCAGACGGCACTACTAGATTCTCAAATCCCCCACTAAACAAAAACGGATGTTGGTTTCGCGAACCACCGTTTCTAAAAGAAAAAGAAAGCATATGGCTAAGTGGAACGTTTAAACCCAGTGAGGAGGACCTTCAGACTGCTGATTTTGGAAATAAATTAAATACTGGTACTGTTTTGACTTAGGCCACTCGGATAACTGACCCGATTGTAACAGATGTTACAAGGTTCTTATCGTAGCAAAAGTTATGGTTATGGTTTGTTGATGGTGTTCGTGGCCATAGGTAGGCTACTTCGTAAAAAAGAAACAAGGATCTCACTAGAACACGTTTAAAAAGCAGAAAAACTGTTGTTAAGAGAACTGCAACGACACAGCTTTCCACAAGAGATCATGGCTATGGAAAACCAACGACCCATTGAGAAGAGTAGCCGTCTCATATCTCTGATGCCAATGATAGATTCCTACGGAATTAATGGAATATAAGGCCAAGTAAATGAAGTATTAACCGTTTCTTTCAACAACAACCCCGACATATTAGACGCAAAACATCCTTCGACGTGCTTATTATTAAAACACTATCATGAAAAAGCCAAAGATGAAAGCAACATTTTGGTAATGAATGAGATCCGTCAAAAATTTTGGATCCTTAATCTAAGAAATTATTTGCGTACGACGGAGGCCAAATGTATCCTGTATCGTCTCAGTAAAGCGAAACCTTCCACCCCGGTAATGGGTGAACTACCCCCGGCAAAGTTGGCGTATCACCAGCGTCTCTTTACCCACACTGCTTCCATGTGGGTACGTATAGGACGACGTCGAGAAAATAGATAAGGTGTGCTTTTTACTTGCATGACAACCAGAGCAATTAATCCTGAGCTAGCTGGTAGCTTGAGTACGGACTCAGCAATAATGGTCATACGCTGTATCTGAACAAGAAGTGATCAGCCGGTTGCAATTTGCTCTGACAATGGCACAAACATCAAAGGTGCAGATAAAGAACTACAAAAAGCCCTCAATAAAGTAGATATTGAATTTTAAAACGACTATGCTATTAGAAATAAAATAAAATGGCACTTCATTCATCCATCTGCTCCCCATATGGGCGGTGCATGAGAACGATTAGTACGTTTGGATAAAATAGCATTAAGAGTCTTGCTGAAGGAATAAGCTCCGAAGGAGAAGATATTACATACTTTAATGGCAGAAATCGAGCATAGCGTGCCCTCGAAAATAATGAAAAACGGCAAAATACTTCGCCGATTCATTCTGCAGACGTTGGCTCAGGGAATATGTCCTAACATTGCTCCCTAGAAAGAAATAGACAACTGAAACAGAACCACTGAAAGTAGGTGACGTGGTATTGATAATTGATTACCAAGCTCCGAGAATTTCGCAAGAGATTATGAGATTTCAACACATTACTTGGAGAAAACCAAGGACGACCTAAGGACGACCTGAGGACGACGAAAGGCACTCGGTTAAAAATGATTAACCGTGAGATAAGACATAACTGAAAATCAATTAATCGCTTGTACCACCGTTATCATTAACTAGTTAAGTACTCTTTCTATTTGTTTTGTTTTTATTCTGTGCTTTCCAGCTGCATTGTGATCCTGGCCTTGAGTAGGTACGAAAGGATTTCCCATTTCAAGGTTTCCGTTGTCCGAGGCTCCAGTTCGAGCTGAACAAAGAAAAGGAAGATAGAAGAGCTTGGTGGGGGGAAACCAAAAACAGGGGCGAACGGCCCGGCTGGAAGACACTCGTTTTTGAAGCTCAGTTTGACTGCAGGCAATGCACCTGTGATAAGGGAAATTATCGAAAACCTTTGAATATTCTGAACTGTTTGATTTACGAACGATATTATCGAAATCTAATGTTAAATAATTCGGCTATGCGTGTTATAATATGTCAAAAAGAAATACAATAAACATCGTAAGTGCTAAAAACAAGGATTATCATTTCGAAGACTTAACCCTGAGAATCTTCCGCTCCACTTTAAAACAAAGGATTTATTTTCGACCACAACTTCCTCAAGGAGGATTTATATTTACCACCTGCGCTACCAGGGTTACTCCTAAAATAAGAAGATCTTTGAAAGATTATCAAAATAACTTAATTTTAGTTCTGAATGCCCTGCAGTGTTTAATTTTTAGAGAACATAGATTTATGATAAATTCAAGTTTTGTTAATCAATAATCGATCCTTGAAAGATATTGGCACTGGCAAACAAACATTCACAAAATTTGTATAAACGCAACTAAGTAAATTATTTTTCTGTTTAAGCCAATCAAGAACTTATTTCCAAAAAGTCTTATTACACGCCACGCATGTCAGAGGATTAAATAATTCCATAATATGCTGATTAGTTAAAACCATTTGACAAATAGTTGATTTCAAAATTTCAGTCTATTTGATCATGAAAAGAGATATCAAAATGTTTCAACATTTTGACCTATTGGTAGTATCAACATGAGACTTGTTATTTTTGCGTGAATCGCGGTTTGCGAATAAACAAATGCATTCTTATGAAAATAAGAATAGCGTTATTCCATACTCATAAGTAAATTATTTCCAAGTACTTGGTTATAATTTTTATGCCAACATAAAATATCATAGGCTCACTTGTAAAGTTTCTAATCTGTTGTACAAATAGGCGAAAATACTTATGACTCAATAATTTGTATAGCCCTTAAAAATGTGCTATGCATTAAGCATATATAAGTGATTCTGATTATGAAATGCAAATACCATTATAAAACTACGCTTCTCCCCGCCAACGCATTACTTTAGAAGGACAAATAAGATACTGCCTCGTGTTTCCAACAAAAATGGTTTCACAAAACTCATCAGTTACACTGCAACCACGTATTTCCCTGGACATCCGTTTTTTTTTTCTTTAAAAAATGATGGTCTTTTGTAGCCTGGTCTTAACTCTAGCGATTTTCTTGAATTTCATTGGTAAATATTTAATATTGTTCTGTTACTCATTTTCTAACTTTTAGCTATTCTAATCAGTAGAAATTTTCTGGAAATCAGTTCAATTACTCTAGATTTGGTTCAGTGACTTTGGCTCATGATTGGTGATTTGGCTCACATTATCTGAAAAACTATGTTACTGCCCAATACCATTTTTTAAGTAATTATTCATTTTAGATTCAATAAATTCATGTTTTTTCGAAGTGACTTGCTTTGCACTACAATTATCGATTGAAATGTCCAAAAATAATTTTTTCAAAATTTTTGCTAAATTGGCCAATATTCAGTTACTACCCCAGATTCTTGAGCTTTCCTATAAAATAAGCTTGAGAAAGGTTGTTCCAACAGATTATACAACTCAACTTTATCTGTTTATTTTAATATTTTATTATTATATTTATATAATATATTATTTTATTTGAAGTTCCTAGGGCAAAGCGTTAATATTAATCAAATTGGATAAAAGTTCAAGGACATCCTGTTTTGGGTCATCCGCACCAGAATTGCGAGTCCCCATTCTTCAATCACTTTTCACTCCCACTGCTAATTTCTCCTCCCACCAATCCTGGTATTATTCCAATCCTCCATTTTTCGATTTCTCGCTCTCTTCTTGTACTTCCCTCTCCAACGCTCCCTTCCCTATCCTCCCAAACTTACTATCCCCTCCTATTATGTACTTCATCATCCCTGCCTCGAATTTGTCCAAAAAAACTTTTTATTATTAACGGTAGTTGTTTACATAATTAAAAATGAATGAATCAATATTGAGCAATAATTTACTGGACCAAAATTAATAATTTTAATGGGAAAATAACAAACAATTTTTAACAAACAATTTATTGAAGCAAATGGAACTTGTTTGCACAATAATAATTTTATCCAAAAATGCTGATAAACGTGCCAAGAAAGAAAGAGAAATATTTTTTAATAAAAAAAATTTTAAGACAAAAATTATTTAAACGAATCCCATTTATTTAAATATTCGGAAATCATTAAAACAAAGTAAATAAATATTCCTCTAGATCAATAGTCATAACTTGTGGGGAAAAATAGAATATTTAAATAAAAATTAATTTAAAAAATACCATTTGTTTACACCATTGGAAGTTAGTAAAATCATGTTAATGAATATTTCACTAAACCAATAGCAAAAATTAAAAAGAAAAGTTTCAAACTATATGTTCGACTACTCTAATTCTTGGTTAGATAATTCTCTACAAGCCTCCATACATTGTTATTAGATTTTCCCAAACCCTGAAGAATTATATTAAAAACTCAAAAAAGTGATTTTCGCCATGCATTTGAAATGGGTAACCTCAAATCAAAGCCAACACCTCTTAAAATCAAAATTTAAAAAAAATACAGAATTTCTTTTTTATAATTTGGATTTAAATCGTAGGGTTCGTTGCTCTCTAGCATAAAACACTATACGATTCATTGACACCAAAAACTTTGCTCTGATTTTTTAGATTGCTTCGAAGTGCGAAAGCTTCCCCCATTAGGACCAGTTCCTGGACATCCTGATTTAACGTTTTTCACAGTTTTACCAGAAGATATTCATGACGTTTACGTGAGCATAGATGATGGCCCTATAGTTCCAGTCGATGAACCCTTACTTGTAATTTCAAAAAATAATCAAATCATTGGTTGGCTGGAGGGAATGATTTTTCGTCCAGTTTATAATGAGCATCGCCAGACAATAACGATAAGCGTAAGAAGCGGAAACAAGCATGTAACAAACATTGATAATATAACTGCTAGAGAACGTTCCAGAACCCCCCCGGTTCACACAAGAAGTATAGAATTTCGCTGTGAAACACCTCCAACCCAAAACATAATTATGCGAGACCGTACTGAAACCCCTCCAAGCGGCAACACAATTATACGAGATCGCTCAAGAACCCCCGTCCAAGATAAACATATTCAGGGACCTCCTACTACTCTCCTTAGCGAAACCATACCTGACCTAATCGTGGCGACATGTACACGAGATCGTTCAAGAAGCCCATTAAAAAATTTAAAAAAAGCTTATCCAGATCGTCCAAGGAAACCCATAGACTACAAGAAACTTATTCGGGAACGTTCTCGAAGCTAGTAAAATCACCGTACATATAAAACGAGTAAATTTAATATTCAGTAGTGGTACATTGTGAACAGAATTGGGATTCAACTAGCTCTCCACTTGGATTATATATATTATTACATTTCCTTTAAATAAAGCGAAGGGGAATGCAAAAGAAAAAAGTCCTAATTTCCATTATCGATTGATGCATCCACGAAATTAATGATTTAAAGGTTCTCCACTCTTCGCATCCAGCCCCTTGATCAACTCTTTAGTAGAGGGGGGGGGGGGGGTTGCTATTTTTCAGCCCGATTTGAGTCTTGTAATTTAAATTAGAAGTCTAATACACTCGAACTCCAAAGATACGAGAACCCCGGGAATCGGGAACTCCAAAGGAAGCATCGTGAAAGAAGCTCCCACTCCTCTTACGTTAAGGTTTCGGAGATATTGCGTGAAAACCCACACAAGCATACTACGGGCACGCACACATATAATTTAAGAAAGCGCGCACTCGCGCGCGCCAGTCATTTTAATATGACGGAGGTAGGGGGGGAAAGTTCCCCTCTCCTATTTCAAGTCGTGACGCTTTTATCTTTGGAGCTCCTATCCTTGGTGCTCGTATCTTAGGAGTTCGAGTATTACCAAAACTTTTCTAACACTAGTGAGGAAAAGTAACTTTTATCGCACAGACTCATCTTCGGTCGTGGAATTGATCACTTTTTACTGTTTCGCGCCAGGGTCCAAAAGTCGCATTCGGGAGTTTTTATGGCGAGAATGAGTATGAAAATTTGATGACATTAAATGTCTGCATAAAACTAGTCTTTCGGTGACGGGTTCAGCTCGAGAAAGGTTTTCTGCAGTTTTCCTTTCCCTTGGTCAAAAAGCCAAGCAAATGCAAGAGCTTCTATTAAATATCCGGCTGCAGTCGGTACATGGGTCATAAGGGAGAAGTTTTCTTATATTTGGAAATATTTTAAACTATGTACATTTCAGAAATAAGAATAATATTTAAAAAGAAAATTCTGTATGTTTCTTATTTAACATATGTACTCTACCAGTCAAAAATGTAGGTACACCATTGTTTTGATGATTAATTAACTTCTTTAAATTTAAGTTATTTTAAAAGAAAAATTTATATCTTTAGGTAATTGAATAGACTTCAAATTTCGTATGAAACGATTCCATGATGCAGTCAATTCATCATAAAATATTTGTGATTAGTAATCTCTTTTTAAAGCAAAAACTAACTGATCTGTAGACGTTATTATTCGATCTTGAATACCCAAAATTACCTAATACCCTTTCTGTATTCTGATCTTGGATCGCAAAGTGAACAATCCTAAGGAAATTTTTAACGCTTTACTGAATATTTTAATAGTTTTTATGCCGCATATAATAGATCTGAGTATAAATTAAATTTTTTATCTAAAGAATGCAAGGGCTGCAAATTTAAAATTGATATACTAGACATAATACTTGCATTAAAAAAATTTCCGGATAAGCTTACCTCCGGTACTGTTATTATTCCAAGTTTTTTACTAAGAATATGCGCTGACTCTCTCGCTAAACCTCTTTGCTTCATTTATAACTTATGACCAGATAAAGTAACTTTTCCAAAAATTTCGGAGGAGTCAAGAGTATGCTCAGTATTTAAAGTTGGAGATAAAGAATTAATTAGTAACCATTGGTCAATCTCTATTACTAACAATTTCTCTAAGGCATTTCAGGTTTGTATTGCAAATTTTGATTTCTTACATGATCAGCTCTAAAGTAGTAGAAATTTAAGATGGATGTAGTATTGTTACTACAATCTTTTCTACTAGATACAAACCACTATGTCCGATATACAGGACATAATTCCACCCCATTAACACCATTCACTGGGATGCCGCAGGTCTCTAATCCAGGTCTAATTCTTTCTACAGTTTTTTAACGAAGTAAAGATATCAAAAAAGGCTTATAAAATAATTTTTTCTTATCATACAAAATTAGATATGCAAATCGACTGTGTGAGATATTGTATAACATTTCAAATTGAGCTTAGAGAGAGTTACTCAGAGAGTTGCTTAGAGAGGTTGCAAGCAACCAATATCCGATTTTGTTTAAGTGTAAACTAGAAGTAAAATCGACACAAAAAGTTTACCATATATCAAAAAGAACCCAGGATTAAATATTGATCATCATTTTAGATATAAAAAAGACATTGAATCTATTTTAAAATCTGCTAACCAAGTTCTAGGTTTTATTTTCAGGTCCTGTAAAAACTTAAGAGAATCTAGTACTCTTATAGCACTATTTCATTCTTTCGTTAAATCTAATTCAGAATATGTATCTTTAATCTGGCGTCATCATTTGAAATGTGAAATTCAACTCTTGGGAAGAATTCAAAAACGATTTTGCGATTTAACATGTCCACAATTCAAGAAAAGCAAATTTTGCTCTTACTCTCTTTTGTATTTAAGTAACTTAGGGGTATGATAGACTGCCCTGAACTACTCAAACAAGTTTCGTTTAGAGTACCTTGCTTAAATTCTAGATGTGTGATTTATTATTCTCCAATCTATTAAATATGCCGTGATCTGAATAGAAAGTTTGATGTGTTTGAATCAAATAATTTTGTAATTAATTCTTGCACTCTGTATACAAATTATGACCCTGTAATTGGATTTCTGTTGGGTCTTTGTAAATAAAGATATAAATACAAATACAAGTTTGATAATTTATTATTTTTGGTCTCCCAAAGTAGCAGATTTCGCAACGTGGCAATTTGTGCTTTGTAGAAAAAATTACAGCTGTACAAATAGGCTAAGTAATTTGTGATACATTTATTTTTATAGTCTTATTCTTCTCAGACACGTGTATCAAATATAACTGATTCTCATAATGAACCATAAATAAATCAGAAAAATATGCTTCTCGCATCCAATTCATTTGGTTTAGATGGACCAATAAGATACAGACTCGTGCTTTAAAATTCAAATAGTTTTAAAATATTCGTCAATTTGAGTGCGACCACGAATTTCTCTCTACATCTATTTTTTAGCTAGAGAAAATGAAGGCCTTTACTAGTCTGGTACTAACTTTGGCAGTTCTCGTTAACTTCATTGGTAAATATTAAATATTATCTTATTATTTATATTGTAACTTTAAGCACTTTATACCACTGAAACTTTATTGGGAATCAGTGCAATTTCTGTGGCTTTTCTTTATTTCCTTCGCACGAAAAGATTCTTAAGTTTAAATAACTAACTAATTTCGCAGACTCCATCTTCTTTCTAGCATAATATTAGAAGTGTAACGAAGAAACCAGCCTCAGAATCAAAAAACGATTTTTTAATTGTGATGGATTCTAAATGATGAACGTCTTCCCTACCGAATAAAAAATCGCCATTGCATTTACACAGATGCGGAAGGCTCAGCTGTGTTACTTATCCTTTTCTTGTAAACTCATTTTCGGTCCTAATTCTGGTTTCTCCTTTTCACAATGAAGTCTATGTACATGGGACAATTAGAAGATTTACTTAGAGAAAAAAAATTTTCTGACATTTTAGATTGCTTCCGTATACGACAGCTTCCCCCATCTGGACATCTTCCTGGACAGCCTGATCGCACGTTTTTCAAGGCTTTACCCGAAGACATTCCAGATGTTTTCGTGGCAGTAAATGATGGTCGTATAATTCCAGTCCAAGAACCTTTACTTGTCGTTTCCAAAAATAATAATATCATTGGTTGGATAGATGGAATGACTTTTCGTCCAATTTATAATGAAGAACGCCAGCAAATAACGATGAGTTTAAGAACTGGAAGGACTTATGTAATGGAAAATGAAAATCAATTTGTCCGGGAACGTTCTAGAACCCCCCCGAATTCCATCAGAAATAGGAAAGATTTGTCTGGAAGCCCTCTAAACAAAAACAGTTCCATAACTTCCACAAGCTACGGAAAAGCTGATCAGGATTTTCCTAGAACCTCTCCCAGCAACGTGACAATTACGCAAGATCGTTCTGAAACGCCCCCTTACCACGACGTAATAATGCGAGATCGATCAATAACTCCCCCAAACCAAGGAACAGCTGAGGGGGATTCTCCTACAACACCTCCAGACAGTGTCACAATTGGGCAAAATAGTTCGGAAACCCCACCGAATCCCGAAACAATTATACGAGAACGTTCAAGATCGTCTCCAAACCATGATAAGGCTACCCAGGGTCCTCCAACAACCCTCCTAAGCGAAACTAAACCTTACCTAAACGAAGGCATTTGTAACCGAGATCGTTCGAGAAGCCCCCCTATCCACAGAACAGCTTATCTGGATCGTTTAAGAAAATCCGTAAACTACAAGGAATTTACTCGAGAGCGTTCTCGAAGCCCCGGACTGCACGGCACATATCAAACGAATTAATTCAGTATTCATCAATGTTGTTCTCTGATTTCAGAATCGACTAGCGAAGGGGAATGCTATTAAAGCCTGATGAGAAGCAGCAAAAGTGATCATTTCTACGGTCGTTTGATGCCACCAAGCATCAAGTAAAAATGTAAAATGAATACACAATATTATTTGTACTAAGTTTTAGAAATTTTCCTTATAAAAATGTGTGTGAACATTTTATGATACCGAGTGTCAATTTAAACTCGACTTTCGTTAAAGTGCTTAGCTCGAGAAAGGTTTTCTGCAGTTTTCCTTTCCCTTGGCCTGAAGAGCAAGCCAATTCGAGCGCTTTTGAAAAATATCCGGCTGCAGACGGAAATATCTTAAATTATGTACAGTTCAGTAACGAAAATAATAATAATAATATAAAAGAATTGTTTTCCTCATTTATTGTAGAATCCCGGTTGCAAGATCAAGATCACCTCTGTTTTAATGATTGATTTAGTTCTCCCAATTTTAATTATTTTAAAACTAATATGATTGGCATCTAAACCCTACGACGACTAACCACTTAACCTATGATATGATTTTGTTACGAAAAATAAATTTATCGCATAGAGGTTTCAGTTGTGCGGACAGTTTGAACAATGAATGGTAAAAACTATAAAATATCCTATATAAATAGCCTAAACAGGTAAGGGTCCAGTTTCAGGCGTTATATGGAGAACAGGTTTTGGGAATGTTAGAGCAGTGAATGATCATAAGTTAGGAAAATTACGAGAAACTATGCACGTGATAAAGCAGATATTTTATGCGAACCTGAAACAAACAAAAAGGCATGCGAAAGTCGAAACATAGAAAATGGGGTGCCGAAGGGTGGATTTAAAATACAGTCACGAATAGATAGTAAATCACATAGTAGGCAAGAAAAATGTTTGATTATGAATCAAAGAGCGAAGCAGATATCTCAGAGATTATGATTTTGTATCTTTTAGATTGCTGTGGGTACAAATGAAAATAGGAATCCAAAGATTATTTGTCATTAATAGTGATCCGGGGGAAGTGAAAGACGCCTTCTAAGAGAACCTTAATGATACAATAAGTACTAGCGATCATCGTGAAAGAATTGTTCTGCTAGACGATATAAATGGATGGGGGGCATCCAAAATCATGATACAGAAAGAGTACTAGGAACATTTGGGGATCCCAGAACAAATGATAGGGGGTACATATTATTGAACTCATGCTGAAAAAAGTATTTATTTGTTACAAATACTTCGGGTAAGCCTAAAACGTTCCACATCTATGCCCGTTATGAAGGAAATAGCAACAGTATAATTGTCTCTGTTGGTGTGGATGAAGGATTAAGAGAGCTAGTCAAAGATACGAGAATCATGTGGGATTATGAGTGGAATATTAATCATTACCTTTCGACCTCTACAATAATCTATGATCGAGGATGTCATTGTTAGTTATGCGACTAAAGTGTGTGGTACTGCGTTTGCAAGAGTAACATCTAGTGATACATAGTGGAAAGATGAAATTCAGGCAGCCAAAAATCGAAAGCTTGCAAAGAATTTTAAACAAACGATTCACAAGGATAAAGAGCATAAGCCTCAAACTTAAAAGAAATAAACTAATTTTTACGATGTTCGAAGGAAAGAGTGCTTGAACAATATGCAACTTTGTCTGAAATAATGAGAGAATTAAACACTTAATAAGCAGATATTTCTCGGTAGCCTATTCACAATTGACAGCCAGATAGAAGAAGGGCTGGATAGGCGTATAAATAATAAAAATAAAATAACCGTTAGAGCAGAACTCAATAGCTGAAGTAGAATATATCAAATGAAGCTAAAATGGCCATAAATAATTCAGTATTTGTACCGACTGTGCTATACGGTAGCGATAAGTGGACCTATCAAGAAAATGATATGAGTAAAATTCACGCAAATTATAAGAAATTCCTGCGCATAATCAGAGGCATTCGCATTAGTAAATATGATTGAGTGCCGGATTGCATGGCCAAAAGCGAAAAAGAATCTCTTAGATAGGGCAAGAAGCCTGCCATCAAGGGTCTCAAAATAGTACTTTTAGAGTCTTAGAACTATCTCTTAGTCAGAAGAGCTTATGTGTTTAGAATAAGGTTCTTTCATCTATCAAACAAATAACCTGCATCAAAAAAAATTCAGAACTGGGAAAACCAGTAAAATTTGTTGTAGGTATCTTTTACTGCCAGTGACCTCAGTCCATCAAAAGACAATCTTATGTACACTGAATCATCCATTTTCAAAATTTTAATGAACGCTTTTTTGCAATTTTCTTACAATTCCTAAACCTTATAACCGTATCCCGTGTTATAATCATTTCTGGTTGATAAAGTAAGCTGAGCTTTCAAAAAAAAACTTTTCTCCATGTTTCACGTCTTTTATTAGATCAAAATTTAAATTTTCGACTTTCTGCATACTACTTTCAATAAATAAACCAAAAATAACGAGTCGTATCAAAAAATAATTAACAAAAATTGGACAGGACTTTTTAAAAGCTGTAATTGCTCTTTAAAACATTTTTTTCGTATTTTGCGTAGTTTGGATTGAAATTTGAAAAATGTTTGTCTATCAATTTTTTTCGTACCTCTTGTCGTTTTTTCACCAATTTTCATTATCATTTTTTTTTTATATTTGTGACTGATACCAAAACTACACGTTCTGTCAAAAAGTAATTTATAAAAAGTTTACATTTCTCTTAGTGAACAATGTTTGCTTTCTAATTACTAATTAAATGATAAAGAATATGAAAAGATGGATTCTTATCAAAAAACATAATAGCTAAACTGTGAACTAAAATCCATATATTTTCAGTCATACATAGAATAATTCAATTTTCCGTTCTACAAATTATTTTTAATTTTGGAAAAAGAATAATTTTGAATAAAAAATAACGAATATTCTACAAAATAGTCGAATCTTTAACCAATGAAGTGTATGTTTAAAAATTTCGTTAAGCCTTAACCAAGTCCTTCTACTCATTTTATTTACTGTAATAATATGGTCGGATAATTTACGTTACAAGTAAATTTATAAAATTATATTGCTTCGATAACATTCTCCAACGTTCGCCAAAATTTGACAACAATCGCAGATTTGTCAACATCGCTTTTTCCGATTCTGTAGCCAAAATTAGTGATGTACAAATATGCTTATTAGCGTATCATTGCTTAATTTTTATAATCTAATACTTCTGCGACACGAGAAGCAAATATAACTGATTCTTATAATGAAATGTAAATAACTCAGAAAGCTATGCTTCTCCCCACCAATTCATTTAGTTTATAATTACCAATCAGATACTGCGTCGAGTTTCTGACTGCAAATAGTTTTAGATAACTCATCAGTTCTAGTTCTATCAAGAATTTCTCTGTACATCCCTTTTTTGAAAAGGAAAAAATGAGGGCCTTTCGGAATATAGTATTCACTCTAGCGGTTCTCGTTAATTTTACTGGTAAATATTTAATATAACATTTCTACTTTTATTATAATCTGCAGCTATTTAAATCAGAGAAAATTTACTAAGAATCAGTGGAATTTCTTTAGCTTTCCCTCTTTTGTTTGAAGAAAAATGTTCTGAAATTTCAGTAAACTGTGTTTCACTGATTAATCAGAAAAAATTCACGGAATATTATATTCTGGTTATAATTCTGGTGCGAAAGTTTAAAAATAGAAATTTCATTGTTATAAAATTGTTTATAAAATTTTCTGGTAGAGGAGAAAACAGTACCATCGAAACTCGTTCTCATAACTTTTAGAAATTAATTTTTTGTTATCTTAGTTAAATTATAATTTAAATTAAGTTTTCCTTTAATGCAATCTCAAGCAAGATCTAGTAGGATGCTATGGAACAGAGGCACAACACATAAAGAAACTATTGAATGAGGTTTTGGAATATTAATATTTTTTAAACAATCTTTTACTTTTCCATCGAATAGCTATAAAACTACATTTACTTTTGACATTTGGAACCATATTAGTTTTAATATTCTTGTATAAACTATCTTTTTAAGAATGTTTTGAATTGTATTATTATAACTATCTCTATTTTCTACAACTGTTAAGTTAACTTTATCAGCCTTAACAAAAATTAAATCTTTGTGATTTTTTTTAAATGTTCAACTAACTGAACGAATTTTTCTACATTTGTTAATTTATTATTATTGTTTTGATTTGAGACAAGTCGAGTGACAGTCTTTCGAATATTAATTTCTAATCTTCTTCTTCAAAACTATTAATAGAATTTTCAATATTTGCAACCAAAATATTGATAGGGATTAAACTATTTTACTGATAGTTTATCCAGATCCCTTTCAATTTTATTTTATAAATCGTAAAAAAATTGAAAATAACACATAGCATGATTATTATTTATTTCTATCCTTCGTGTTTGACAGTAGCAGGCTACTTTTCTCATCATGTTGCTCGAGCCATCACACAGATATGGACAGCAAATCTGGGTTAGGAAGAAGATTCTTTTCTCTTTAAATTGCCTTTTTTGGTAAACTCATTTACGATATTAAAGCTGGTTTCTTGGTTTCAGGTCACATGTAAGTACTCAATAACTGGAATACTTATTTACACAATAAACTTTGTTGTCATGTTATAGGTTGCCTCCGAGTACGACAGTTTCCTCCATCTGGACAACTTCCTGGACACCCTGATTACATGTTTTTTACCGTTTTAGCAGAAGACATTCCTGACGTTTTCATCGAAGGGAATAATGGTCGCGTACTTCCAGTCGAAGAATCTTTACTTGCAGTATCACAAAATAATAATATCATTGGTTGGATAGATAGAATGAATTTTCGTCCAATTTATAATTCAGATGGGCAAAAAATCACTAAAAGTTTAGAAACTGGAAGGACCCATTTAATGGACATTGATAATCAATTTGTTCGGAAACGTTCTAGAACGCCTCCGAACTACATGAGAAGTATACAAGATCGCTCTGAAACCCGCCAAAACCACAAAATAGTTACGCAAGATCGCGCTGAAACCTCATCAAACGACAAAACAGTTATACGACATCATTCAAGAACACCCCCAAATAATGGAACAGCTTATCATGGTCCTCCTACAACCCTCCTAAGCTCCCTTACAATTGTGGAAAATCGTTCCACAAACACCTTGCACCACAACAGAATTGTGCGAGATCGTTCAAGAACTTCTCCAAAACTTATAATTGCTAATGAGAATTCTTCAAAAACCCCTCCAGACAACATCAAAATTATGCATGACCGTTCTGAAACGCCCCCAAACAAAAACAAAACTATGCGATATCGTTCAAGAACACCGCCAAAGAATCGAACAGCTTATCACGGTCCTCCTACAACCCTCCTAAGCTCCCTCACAATTGCGGAAAATCGTTCTCAAAACACCCTACACCACAACACAATTGTGCGAGATCGTTCAAGAACCCCTTCAAAACCTAGAGCTGCTAATAAGGATTCTTCTAAAACCACTTCAGGCAAAATTAAAATTAGGCACGACCATTCTGTAACCCCCCGAAAGAAAAACACAATTATACGAGGTCGTTCAAGGACCCCTCCGAAACCCAGAACTGTTAATCAGAATTCTTCTAAGACACCGCCAGGCAACATCAAAATTAGGCATGAACATTCTGAAACCCCCCGAAACAAAAACACAATTATACGAGATCGTTCAAAAACCCCCCGAAACAATGCGAAAGCTAATAATGATTCTTCTAGTAACCCCCTAAACGACACCAAAGCCAATCGAGAGCGTTCCAGAACCCTCTCAAAGCAAGGAACAGCTAATCTGGATCATTCAAGAGGATCTGAACACTACCGCAAAGTTATTCGGGAACGTTCTCGAAGCCCCCAAAAGCACGGCAAATATCAAACTAATTAATTCAATATTCAACGATGGTACACTGTTAACTAAGTTGGGAATCAACTAGTCCTCCAATTAGTTAACTTATTATATTATTTACATACAGCGAATGGAAATGTGAATTTGTGATCTGACGCGAAATAGCAAAAGCGATAATTTCCACTATCGGTTGATGCATCCAAAATAATTGGGTTTAAGTGTACTCCACTTTTCCCATCCATCCCTTCGACCCATTCCTTGGGCTTCCTATTGTTCCGCCGAGTAAAATCTTGCCACTAAGGTTCCGAGTCTAATGTTTAAAAAAATGTATGTCACTAGTGTGGAAAAGCAAGTTTCATCACACAGATTCATCATTGGCCGTGTATCGATCACTCTTACTGTTTAACACATGGGTGGTAAAATTGCATTTTTCGTCTGGATATAAACAAATGTAACATTAAAGCACAATGTCATTTGTACTCAGTTTTTCACAGTTTCGTAACGAGAAAAGTGTAAACAATTGATGATATCGAGTGTCTGCATCCAAACTCGACTTTCGGTGGCGTGTTTTGCTCAAAAACGGTTTTCTGAAGTTTTCCTTTCCCTTGGCTAAAAGACCCACCCAATGCGAGGTCTTTTATTAAATATCCGGCAGCAGACAATATATGGGAACGAATAAGGGAGGGGCTTTCTTATATTTTTAAATATCTTGAACTATGTATACTTGATTAATAAAAATAATAATAAAAATGTTAATGCATAATAATTATCGTTTATTGATTGTTATGATGATTCATTATGTTCCCTTAATTTTCATTATTATTATAATAATTAGTAATTATTGTACACCTAAAAATTTTATCGTTAAAGGTTTAAATGCTCCCAAAATTAAGTATGGATATTGTAAAAATAATTAAAATTTTTTCTGGAATTTTCAATAGTATCAGAAATAAACAAGATCTTTTAAATTTTGTATGCTCATTTAAAACCTATTTTTCTGGAAGCTAATATTGTAGCAAAAGAGTTGAAAAATTCTAAAACCATCTTATCTTTAGGTAAACCAAAATAACAAATTGATTGAATATATTTTTTGATTAACTTTTAAAGAAAAAATTAACAAAAATATTGCTTTTACTTCAAAAAACATTTAATGAATCAAATAAATTAAACATTTATTTTTCAATTGCCATTTGACTACTTCATTTTAATAGAATTGTTTTGGAAAAGATTTTTTTAAATTATGATTAAAAATTTATTTTTCGCTTTAGAGATTAAAATCTTGTTCTGATAAAAATTTAACTCTCTTACAGCAAATATTAATTAAATTAAAATTGATTACAAATTAAAATTATTTATTTTGATGATCTACATACTTTTTTAGAAATTATGATTTGTTTCTTCGAATTAAACAAACCAAAAATCTGTTTTTTTTCTTAATAAAAAGTAAAATTTAAAACTGCAAATTTAACTATTAATTTTTTTTATAAAAACGTATCTCTCTCAGGTGAAAATTGCACTATTCCGTTGAAAGATGATGTAATTTGCTAAATTTGTTTTTCACTTGAAAATTAATATTCTTTGTTGAAAACTAGCATACTTCATCAAAAATTCAACTATTTAGCTTAAGGTATAAGGTTTTTTTTTTAAATTCAGCTATTCTTTATTTATCCTTTTTTTGTCGAAAATGTAATTGTTTTGTTGAAAAATCGTTTTTTTAGATTCAAAAATCACATTTCTTGACGAAATATTAAATTACTTTTCAAACATTTGTCTTTTTAGATTTAAAATTCAAATCTCTTTAAAAAAATTTTTTTTCTGCTTTAAATAATAAGATCCAAACATTTAAAAATAAGATCATTCAAGAATTTTATTTTAAAAAATTAATAAGAAGAGAAAATTTAAGAAGATTAAGCGTATGCCCTTCAGACTATTTAATTTGGGAGAACAAATAAGATAGCAATTGGTATTCTGGCTGAAATATCTTTTGAAATATCAATTGTTTTTACAATGATAACAACAACAAAAAGAAACATAAAATTATTTAAATTTAAAAAAAAAAATTAAAAATGTCATCATATTCTGGAAACGATTGTTATTAGTTCGAAATACATTGACTCAAAATCAAACTTTTCTTGTTTTCAGTAATGTTCTTAAGATAACTAATACGTAAGTCGATCTTGCTGACATTTTTCATAAATAATTTCAAAAATAAAAAAGAATCTAAAACTAATGTAAAATAAAAAATTGTTTTGGGGATAAGTCGTCTGTGGATTTATGTTTCTATTTCAATGTGTAAAAAAAATTTATTTATTTAGGTAGGTTTAATATTATTTACAATAAATGAAATCCTATCGAAAATACCATGAGGGAAAAATCAACTAAGTAAATGAGATTAATATTCTATGAATTTATATTAAATTTATTGAAATTTATTGCATAAAACAATAAATCAATGTATAAATAGTAGAAAATATATCAAGTTAAGCTTAATTAATTATTGAATATATAGTTTTTTGTTTAATACAAAAATAAATGGATATTAAAAAGGAATATTTTTTGTAAATAATTGTGCTATAATATTATTTAAATATGTAAAATGAAAGTTTCAATGTACAAATAATAATGATAAATCATTATATTAAAATATATTATTATATTTTTTTTAATAAATAATGCTAGTTGGATGAAGGGGTTATTTTTGTTAGAATCTTACATTTCATTATTAATTAACAAAATAGTTCAACTTACCACCAAGTCAATAAATTAATAGTTATTATAAATCAATTGAAAAAAGCTTAAATCGAACCAAAAAGGAAGAATGAAAAACTGTGGAATCATTAACCAAAACTGATTTATTTTCCAATAAGAAAATTGCATTTAAACAAATAAATACAAGGTTTTTTATTAAATAAGTTAAATTTTTTTATGCAAATCACCAATTTTGCACAAAATGTGAAATTTTAACACAAAAATGTTTTGCAATCAATAAAAAAAATTGAAAAAAATTTTTGAATTTAGAATTCGAAAAGAATAATTTTTAACAAACCAATAATAGATTAGTTTTATCTTGAGTTTAAAGAATAATTTTCAACTAAACATTCTGACTTTGTGAAAAAATAGTTAAATAAAAAAATGTATAGTGGGATTTTCTACTAAAAAGAATTAATTTCTATCGAAGTAGAGGATAACTAAATTTTCTGTGAAAAAATAAATTTCCAACAAAAAAGTTAAATCTCAAAACAAATAAATAAATTTTTGATAAACTGGTTCAACTTTTAACCAGCAAATATAATATTCATTCAACAGTGATGAATTCTCAATTCAAAATTTAATAGTTTAATTTTAATTGTAACCAATCAATGTTAAATTAAAAACTAAAGAGTCAACTTTTTAGTTGAAAAAATTAATTTTTAAGCCAGAAACTAAATTTTCGACAAAATACTGAAATTGCTAATAAATAAAATAAATGTGAAGAAAAGTAGTTGAATTTTTAACTGAAAGGTTTATATTCTCAATACAAAACTGAACAGATAAATTGTCAAATAAAATTTATCAGTTTTTAATAATATATAAAATTGTTAAATTTTTGGTTTACAAATTTGAATTTTTAACTAATACAATGAATCTTTAATGATGTTTTTCAGCTTTTACCGAAATACGCTAATTCAGTTTAATTACTTTGATAATACAGTTTGATAATTTAAGTACATATAGGCTCATTAACGTGTGAATGATATACTTTTGTAATCTTTTTTTTCTGCGACGCCAGAAACAAATATAACTTATTCTCATAATGAAACGTAAATAACTCAGAAAAATTCTGCTCCCTTCCATCTATTTAGTTTACATGGACCAATGAGATGCTAAATCGTGTTTCTGACTGCAAATATTTTTAGATTGCTCATCAGTTACAGAATCACGAATTTCTCTGTACATCCACTTTTTTAGCTTGGAAGAAATGAAGTTCCTTTGTATTTTGGTATTCAATCTAGCGGTTTTCGTCCATTTTATTGGTAAATATTTAATTTTATGTTATTACTTACATTAAAAAATCGTAAAAACTATTTATTCTATCTCTATTTATATGAGAATGCGAAAACAATAATTATACTTCCACCACATTTTGCGTAGGATTTTTAAAAGTAAGAGGCAGTCCATAGACATTGAAGATTAGTGATTGTGAATTCTCTATTGTTAAAGCTCATTCGGCTTTAACGGACGCATTCTCTTTACGTATAAGTATCTAGTCTCTGTTTTCTAAAAATTTGAATTGTACATGGTGGACAGAAAAATTAAAACTTCTAAACAATCCAAGATAGCGGATAATTAAATGTTACTTTATTGGTTTATTTTCGTAGACTTGCAACTAACTAACTTGTGTCCAAAAATCAAATCAAGTCATTTGAATAAAAACGCAGAAAGTTACGTAAAATAACATTGTTGCACAATTTCTTCCGTCATGGAAAACTTCCAGAACCTTCGGCAAATCAGAGAGGAATTTTTTTTTTTGGAGTATTTGCATTAGAATGAGGAGTCCCCTCCATCGGTTTCTCATCACTTTCCCTCACCCCGCTCACTTTCCATCCCCACTCCTTAATGCACCAATCTATCCGCCTTTCCCTTCCACAAGTCACATCATAGTTCCCTTGCTACCCTCCCAACACCTTACTCACACTTCCGGACCCTCTCCTCTCCAAAGTTGAACATTTACGCAGCCCCTCAACCCCCTCCTTATTTTATCCTTAGAATCCCACCGCGTCAGAGCCCGTTTCTAGAAATAAGAACAACAGAAGGATGGTTAGAGAGCCAACTGAAACTTTATTGTCTGATATGTTTTTTATCATAGCCTTCATCTTCTATGCTAGGAGTTAGGCAAGAACGGGAAATTTACAAAAGATACTTCGTACAACACTATTCCTTCGAGTCGGGTCTCTAACCGCGGATGACCTTAGGCGGAAGATGGCACAGTTGGAGATGAAGGTGGATACTTTTTAAGAGCTACCAACCTTTAACAATGTTATGAGGAACAATTTTGTAGCACTAGATGATGTAATCCCAGAAGGACATCCTTTTGCATCGGGCTCGCGATGGACTGAGTCTGACGCTGGCAAGCCGAGATTCGGTTGAGTTTGCTAAGAAATTAAGCTTTTATACCCACAAGGCAGCCGATTATGAGATCCACAAAATGGACTTTCTAGCTTTGGTATAGCTTTCTAGGCTTGAAATGAAGAGCTTGATATTTGGTTCAAGTTTCTTCCTCCTTTGCAGTGATATTACAATTGGCTAGTTCCGAGAATGAATGCATCTAAGTTATTTTGGTCTTTCTATTCTATTCTATTGAATTCTTAGAGAAAAATATCATACTTTGTAGCACGTTGAGTGGTGGGAAATGAAAAATTCCAGCAGATCTTACACTGATCATTCTCTTCAAGGAACCCCAAGCCACATGGTAAGGTGGAAATTAGATCAACGTCATAGAAATGCCGAAATTGTTAACATAATATTTTTAGAGCCGCATTGTGTCTTTCTAAGCTCCTGTAGTGTGTATGCTTAACATACCTACTGAGAACATGTCCAAGTGATCCTAGCTCTTGCTTTTACGCTCAGTAGTTCATCATGCTCAGCTTCACATTACAGAAAATGTAAGATACATGTTGGACAGCTGCATCAATAGCTCTTCTCCAAAGATACTACCGCAGGATTCACCATAAAGGGACTTGTCAGCATGTTCTTTTGAAAGAAGCAAATTTTCTGTTTCCTGTAGACGACTTTTCAGTACCAAAGGTGATAGTGATGTCAGGCCATGTGCAGGTTCGCTGGAATCAAGTGGGAGACCAAGCTTCTCTACGGCCCTATCGGAGGCACTGTATAGAATCAACGCAGAATATACGACTTTATTTTCATTTACAAGTCCAACTAGAGAATCTGTGCTCTTTAGTACTGAGCAGGCTGTAGCCAGAAGAGTTCTGTGATGCAGAAACTCCAGACTTAGCAAACCGCTATCCCCCTTACCTGGAGGAAGGTACATGCGAGGTACAGGAGATCTGGGATTGTCACTTCGATGGATTGTTATCATCTTGCGTGTGCTTCGATGAAGTTGTTTCAACTCATCGAGGTTTCATTTTACTGCAACAAACGTTTAGAGCAGTATAGGAACGGTCAGCATGTTGATCGTCTGCATCTTATTTTTCTCAGATAATTTTAAAAGCCCAAATTTTTCTCAGAGAATTACCCAGTCTGAAGTTCATGCCAATTGCTTTAGAGTACCTATTTAAACAGAGTTTAAGGTCGAACATGTATAAAACGTGGTGAAACTTAAATTTTTTTCTGTTCTACCCATCGTATAGGTATCTAGAGCTTTTTCTTTAGAGCACAATTGATAGAGGCAAGACGGAGATTTAGAACAGTATTGGACTTAAGAGAGTCTCCTTGAAAGACCCTTCTCTCACATGTGATAGATAGCTGGTAGTCACTTGTCTTTTTTAAAGTGTTATGAAAACCCTTGTCCGCCACAACAGCATATGCTGTTTAATACATCTTACTATTCTTATCTCACTAGCTTCCTGGAGCTCAAAATTAGGTCACTTTTTGGCAAGCTCTTATACGTTTGTCTCTGTTGATCAACCTCGATTCATTGCTATCATTCATGTTTTACTCTATTTAGCCGTTGTTCTCGTTCATATTTCTCGCGCAGTCACATAGATACAATCTGCCAAGTTGAATTAGTGCTAAGCAACTTACTGCCTGATCGTCTTTCTTTCACTTTTATTTGCTTTTTCTCGTAAATTAATTTTAGGTCCCGAGGCTGGTTTCTTCGTTCCATGTCACATATGTATATTAAATAAATAAAATATTTACTTACACACACAAATTTGTTGTCATGTTGTAGATTGCCTCCGAGTACGGCAGTTTCCCCCATCTGGAAAACTTCCTGGACACACTAACTTGATGTTCTTCACAGTTCTAGCAGAAGACATTCCTGACGTGTTCATCGAAGAAAATAACGGTCGCTTACTTCCAGTCGAAGAATCTTTACTTGCAGTATCACAAAATAATAAAATTATTGGTTGGATGGATAAAATGAACTTTCGTGCAATTTATAATTCAGATCGGCAACAAATCACTAAAAGTATAGAAACTGGAATTACCCATTTAATGGACATTGATAATCAATTTCGTCGGGAACGATCTAGAACACCTCCGGAGTACCTGAAAGACATGAATCATCGCTCTAAAATCGCCTCAAGTCAGGACACTTTAATGCGAGATCGTTCAATAACTCCTTTAAACCATGAAACAGCCAATAAGGTTCCTCCTACAACCCAGCTAAGAACTATCAAAACTAAAGAAAAGCGTCCTGAAACCCCGCCGAACGAAAACACATTTATACGAGATCGTTCAAGAACCCCAAGAGAAAATAAAAATATTCAGGGTCCTCCTACAACCCTCCTAAGCGAAATTCAACCTGACCCTAACGACGCTACACCTTCACGAGAACGTACAAGAACCCCCCCAAATCACGGAAAAGCTAAGCTGAATATTCCAAAGATACCAGTAAACTACAACGAACATATTCGGGAACGTACTCGAAGCCCACAAAATCACTTCAAATATCAAACGAATTAATTCAATATTTCAGAATGGTACACTACTAACTGAATTGGTAATCGACTAGACCCCCACTTGGTTTATGTATTATTGGATTTTCTTTGCATACAGCGAAAGGGAATGCAAAACAGCAAAATTAATTATTTCCATGATCGATTGATGTAACCACAAAAATATCGGTTCGAACGTACTTTTGCCATCCAGCCCAATCCCTCGCTCCCTGGAAGAGTGGGGTGGGGGGGCTATTGTTCCTTACGATTCAAGCCCTATCATTAAAGTTAAAGATCTAATATTTTCAGTCTTTCCCGTCATTAGCGTGGAAAAGTAAATTTTATCACTCGGATTCATCTTCGATTGTGGAATTAACTACTTTTTACTGTTTCGTGTCAAGTTCTCAAAATTGTATATTCCGCAAGGGTATTAAGGGAAAATATTTATTGAAAACCGAATATTATTTCTACAGAATCTGGGAGGTTCTTATAGTGAAAATGAGTATGGACATTTGGTGACATTGAATTTTTGCATCCAAACTCAAATTTTGATAACGGGTTATGGTCGCGAGAGGTTTTCTGCAGTTTTCCTTTCCGTTGGCTAAAACAACTAGCAAATGCGACCGCTTCTATTAAATATCCGGCTGCAGACGGTACATAGGTACTAATAAAGGAGGGTTTTTTTATCATTTTAAATATCATAAATTATGTACATTTGAGTGATTAAAATAATAATAAAGCAGAAAATGCAATGTGGTTCTCATTTCTTATTTGTACATTACCCGTCCAATTTTCAAGTTCGCATATGTTTTTATGATTAAATTTTCTTAGATTTAATCATTTTTAAGCTGAAATCTTTTTCTTTCAAGGGTTTTCCATAATTATTTTCATTAATGTTCAGGCTCATTTAAGAGCTATTTTCCCACAAACTTGAAAGACTTTCTATAGAAACTGCATAGTTATATGGTTTACAGATTCACAGGAATATTGTTCTTACGACAAAAAATAAAAAATAAATTAAATTGAATAAAAATAGATTTTAAAAAACCTAATTAACTATTCTATTTTCAGTTGAAAATTTATATTTTTTATTTAAACATTTAGCTGTTCAATTCAATTTTGTAATTTTACTTAAAATTTCTTTATTTAGCTGAATATTTATTATTTTGTTAAAAATTCAGCTCTGTAGTGAAAAATTTATATTTTTTTTTCTAAAAATCCGTTTTTTAATTAAAAGTAATGTTCTCCACTAAAAATAAAACTATACAATTTACGGTAACACATTGATATTTTGCTTTGGAAATTGATCTTTTTTAGTTCGTACTTTATTTATTTCGTTAAAATTTTGTACTTTTTAAGTTCGAAATATTTTTTTTATATAAATTAGACTGTTTTCTTGAAAAATCGTATTTTTCGCTTAAAAATTTAAAAAATTGGTAAAAAAATAAACTATTTGTTAGAAAGTATTTTTCATAATTTGTTCATATGTGTAGAAAATTAATCCGGTTGTTAAAAATTAAATGTTTTGATTAAGGATATAATCATTTATTTAAATATACTCCTTTTTTAGTTGAATTGAAATTGTTGAGAATTAGTTTCTTTTGCAAGAGTTTTTAAACTGAAAGTTTAAGGATTCCATTTTTTATTGATAAGTTACTTTTTTTAGTAGAAAATTCAACTAATCAGAGGATTATTATTCTTTTTTAGTATAAAAATCAACTGTTTCTTAAAACATTCGCGTTTTATTGTAAAGTTCGATTAGCTGTTAATTTTTTTTAATCTAGGCTTTAAACTTAAAATTTAACAATTGAATCATAAAAAGGTTTACTTATTATTTTCTTCAAAAAATTGTTCGTATTGAAAATTATTTATTTTATATAAAAATTTATCTCTTTCTTTAAAATTAAGCGGCTTTTTTGAAAATCCTTTTGTTTTTTGTTTAGAAATTAATAAGTATTAAAAAGTAAGCATTTTTTTCAAAATTCATCGTTTTCAAATAAGAATTTGTTTTGTTAAGATGTTAACTGTTTTGCAGAACATTTGATAAAATTTATCATAAATTGACTAAGCAAATTTTTTTTTACTAAAAAAAGTAGAAAGCCATAAAAACAGATAATTAAAAAGTGTAAAAAAAAATTTATTGAATAAAATAATTTATTGAATGAATAATTTTTTGAGCTAACTCCTTTTATTATAGAAAAGCACGATTTGGTGAATGGGTTGTTTTTGGTAAAATTTTACATTTTCCCATAAATAACCAAAGCAGTTTAACTACCACTAAGTAGTTAAATTTTCAGCCAAAAAACATTATTCTAATTGAAAAATGTAATAGTTTTTTTTTAAGTTTCAAATTAGATTTTGAACCAAAAATTATAAAATTTTTAGCAAAAGAAATGAATCTTCAAACCTAAACGAAGAATTTTCAAACAATATTAAAATTGTGAACAAGAAATATTTTTCAATTAATAACAAAGAATGCAAACAAATTGTGGAATTTTTAAGCCGAAAAGAAGAATTTTCCACAAAACTTTACATTTTTAACCAAGAATCTTACTTTTCTGTCAAAGAAGACGAATTTACATTAAAGTACATTATAGTTTCAGCAAAATAGTTGAATTGTTAAACAATAAAATTAATATTAAGTTATTAGAAAAATTATTACTTGAATTTTTAACTGAAAACAAAAATTTTTAAATAAATATAGGATTGTTCAATTTTTAGCTAAAAAATAATTTTCGACCAAAAAAGAACAAATTTTTAACAAAAAACTAAAATCTTTGAACAATTTAATTAATGTTTAACAAACTGGTTAATTTTTTAACCATATAGTTTAATCTTCATCCAACATGGATGAAATACATTTCTGATCAAAAGCTGATTCATAAAAAGTTTTACTTATTTTGTTAAAAAATAATTTATTTGATTAATAATTTGTTCTTTTTTCTTTACAAAATTAATTTTTTTTTGCAAAATTATTTGGTTTGGAATTATATTTTTAACAATTTTTTTTTGTTTTCAAACTTCATTATTTTATATGAAAATTCATGCCTGCTTGAAAATTTAGCGAATTTTCTGAAAATTAATTTTTTTTTTGCTTAGAAAATAATTTTCTTGTCGAAAAATGAAACTATTCCATTTTTGTGAAAATTGATATTTTAAAATGAAAATGTATCATTTATCGCTGGAAATTAATGTATTTTGTTAAAAATTCATCTTTTTCAAATAAATTTTTTTTTTGGAATTTAACAATTTTGCATAAAAGTAGTTTTTGTTTAAACATTTTATTTTTAGTGAAAGACTAATTAATTTAGGTGAAAAATCATCACATTTATTAGAAATTACATTATTTTGTTAAAAATGATATTTTTTACTCACAATTCATATATTTATAAAATTCACCTATTTTGGTAGAAGATTATTATGAAATTATTATTAAAAATTTTCTCAGTTCAATTTTAACTTCGAACAATCAATTTTAATTTCAGAAAATTAATTTTTAACAAAAATAATAAATTCTTATTGATGATCTTAGGTTTCTTGACCAGGGAATATTCATTATTAATTTAACATGTTAATTTTTTTCGTCAGATCCCAGCGGAGATAGAGACATTTTTTTCACAATTCAAAACATTTATCAATATTTTAATAATATTGATTTAAACAAGTTAACAAACAAAATTAACATGAAAAATTAATAATAATAAATTCTTGTTGAAAAAACTAAGAGCTGAATTTTTACCCAATATCCACCAGTTTTCAACCACATATACAGAATAGTTCAATTTCCAGTTAAAAACTTTAATTTTTAACCTGATATAATGTGAATCTAAAAAAAAATAATGAATATCCAATAAAATATTTCAATCTTCAAACAATAAAATAAATGTTAAAAATGTTAATGAAATTACTTTAATAATATACTTTAATAATTTAAGTCTGAAGTAAATCAATAAAATTAATGTAATATTCACTTGATATATAGAAAGGTTTCTAAAAATCGCAATTGAAAATGATTGTAAATCAATATTGACACCCCCCCCCCCCCGGCCGATCTTCAGCAATCATAGATTTCACAATGTAGCAGTTTCTGCTTTCGTAGGAAAAATTACTGCTGTACAAATAGGCTCATTAAAGTGTGATTACATTATTTTTATACTTTTATTTTTCTTCGACAAGAAAAGCAAATATAACTGATTCTGATAGTGAAATAAAGTAAGTAATTATTAGTAATTTATTAGTTAGTTATAATTAAATAACTAAGATAAAATATTCTTCCCTCTCCCCAATCTGTTTAGTTTAGAAGGACCAATGAGATTCTGACTCGTGTTACCAATTGCAAATAGTTTTGGATTACTCATCAATTACATAATTACAAATTTCTGTGCACATTCATTTGTCTAGTTGGAAAAATGAAGGTCTTTGGTAGCCTGATATTAACTCTAGCGTTTCTCGATAATTTTATTGGTAAATATTGAATATTATATCATTACTCTTATTAAAGTTTCTAGCTATTTGAATCAGTGGAAATTTACTGAAAATCAGTGAATCAGTATAGTTATTACTTCAATTCATAATGTGGATTAATATTGAAACAGACGTATTTTCATTATTTTGTTTTTATAATTTAAAAAAGGGTCCGTCCTATAGGAAAAATTTTTTATCAATAATAATTGTATTCCTTAATATTTAATTGTAGGTCGTGTATTTTATTTAATAGAAAAAGTTTTAATTTTAATATTATTTTTTACGAATAAAAAAAAACTATGCTTTCTATCAAGAACTAATTTATAACTGATATGTAGATCTCACTTTGGTGAACAAGTTTTTAATATTTTTTCCGTACCTTGTGTCGCTTTTATAAAAATTTTATTCTTTTTTTTAAGTTATTTTTATAACTCTAACTAGAAAAAAAGTAATTGAAAATCTGGTAATTGTGCTTTGTTAAAGAACTTTTGCATATTTTTTTTCGTATATTATCTCTTCTTTTAATAGCTTTCATTTTTCGCAATTTTTGTTTATGATTTAAATAAAAAATATGCATCCTATCAAAAATAATTTTTTTTATATCACAGATATTTTTTTTGCTGTCAGAAATTCTTGTCAAATAATCTCTTTTGTATTTCGCGTCGTATTTCGGGAATAAAAAGAAAAAACACGCGACTTAAAAAAATTTTTGATAAAATATTTGTAGATATTTTTTAGTTAATAAACTCTACTTTGTTTATTTTTTACGTCTTACGTGTTGTTTTTCCAAAATATATATTTTTAGATTTTTATTGTTATTTTTTAGGCGGAAAAAGAACTAAGCGCCGTAAAAAAAACAAAATATTGAAAACAAACTTAAAATTTAAGAAATTTAAATTAGATTAGAATCCAAAATAAAAATCTTATTTGAGGTCCAATCATCAAATTGATAAAACCTACTTTTAATTTTTTTTAATTTTTAATAACATTATATAAGATTTAAAAAAAGTGTCTCATCAAAAAAATTGATTTTAACCAAATTTGCTCATATTTTTAAGATAAAAAATCTCGATTTTCAACCTCTCTTTCATCTACTGTTTAGTTCTTATGGAAAATAAAATTTTTTATTTTTTATCAAATATTTTTAATTGATAAAACCTGAACCCTTAATATAAAATGGCTGTTGAATAAACTAATTTTTTTATTTTTATGCCTTTAAAATGTATGTCATAACTCAATCCTTTAAAATCAAAAGAGAATTTAATTAAAATATTTTAAAGATTTTTAAAATAAAGGGCGGTTCATGGACAATTGAAGCTTAGTGATTGTGAATTCTCTTTTGTTAAGGCTCATTCTGCTCTAAAGAACCAATTATCTATACGATTTCGCCTCTTGTGTTTTTTTTTCAAAAATGTATTTAAATTGTAAATGGTGGAAGCAAAACTTGAAATGTGAAAAAAACTATCATCAGTCATTTGAAAGTAATCGCGTCTATAGTGTACAGACAGACAGCCAGACATACGGACAATAACCTTTCTAATCATCATTTTTTTACTCATGGTGTCTAAAAACATGAATATTTGGTAAAAAACGACAGTCAAATTTTACATCAAACTAATTTATTCGCGATGAAATAGTAATGTGTAAAAACTGTGCTAAAGCGTTAAATTTCAGTTTTTATTTGAAGAAATAGTTCAAAAATCATTGTTTGGATTTATTGCTGTCCGCTTAATCATTTGAGTTCCACCACCTTTATGCGTAGGGCACACTTTTTAGAAAATCCTCCCAAACTCCTTCCGAAAATCAAGAGTAGTGATTTGAATAAAAACGGAAGTGAGCCAAAATTCAGATAGTGAGAAAAATGTCTTAAAACTGAATACCCTTTGTTTTTGTAAACTTACTTACTTAACTCTTGGAAATAGTTCCAAAAAAGGTTGACCAAGACAGAGTGGGACATTTGTATGTACCATCAATTTTGACATTGAGGTCAGTTTTCAAGGTCAAATGGAGGTGAACCCCTTTTATGAAACCAGAACCCCTATTTTTGACTGCGCATTTGAAAATAGTGGAAAATTTCACGTCAAAAAGGACCTGTCGAAAAATGGTTTGTGTGACCTTGGAAAGGTAAAAAATTAGGTCAAATGTCTGACAAATGACCAGATATCTTCTAAAATACTTTGTCTACGAAGAAACGTTGCAGACAAAGATTGATGAGGACCGAGTAGGACATTTGACTGTACCATCAATTTTGACCTTGACTTCAATTTTTAATTTTCCGCTCTTTTCAAATCCGCAGTCAAAATTAGGTTTTCTTATTTAGTAAAAAGTTCTTACCTCCATTTGACCTTGAAAATTTACCTCAAGGTTAAAATTGATGGTACAGTCAAATGTCCTTCTTGGTCTTGCTCAACCTTTATCGGAACCATTTCTTCGTAGATAAAATATATTAGAAGATATTTGGGATTGTAGATTAAAATGCGTTACCGAGTATACGAATATTGAATCACTAGAAGATTTATTTACACAACAAAAATCGTCCTGATGTTTTAGATTGCCTCCGTATTCGAAAATTTCCCCCAATTGGACAAATTCCTGGACACCCTGGTTACATCTTTTTTAAAGTGTTGCCAGAAGACATCCCTGATGTTTGCACCGTTGCAGTAAATTGTCGCCTACTTGAAGTTGAAGAACCGCTATTTGTGGTATCAAAAAATAATTATATCATCGGTTGGTTCGATGGATTGAATTGTAATCCAATTTATAACACAGACGGCCAGAGAATCATGAAAAATATCAAAAGTGGAAAGACAAGTATAATGAATACTGAAAATCAAGCTATACGGGATCGCTCACGAACTCCCCCTATCCGAAACACAGCTATTCAGAATGGTTCAACAAGCTCCCTAAACCAGGGCATCGCTATTCGGGATCGTTCAAGAAGCCCCCTATTCGACGAAACAACTTTTCGGATAGATTCTGTAAGTCCCCCAAACAGCGACACAGATGATCGAGGTCGTTCTAGAAGTCCCCGAAACAGCACAAGGAATTAATTTAATATCCAACATAAAAATACACATAAAAATATAATATCATTTGCATTGCGTTTGGAACGCTTTAATGGCAAAAATAAGAGTGAAGGTTCGAAGATATTCAATGCTAACATCTAAATTTGACTTTCGGTGACGTTTGAAGCTGTGGAAAGGTTTTCTGCAGTTTTCCTCTCCCATGGAAAAAATTGCAAGCAAATGCGAGGAATTTTATTGAATATCCTGTCGCAGATGGTACGCATTACTTATTAAGGAGGGGTCTTCTTATATTGATATATATCTTAAACTCTTTATATTTTAATAATCATAATGATAATAAAGCAAATGCATCATTCTTGTCAATTATTACAGGCTTTAATTAAGGAACCAAACCTTCCTTCCTAATTAAAGCGCTTATGCTCCCGATTTCATTCCGACTGTTTTTATATATGAGTTTGAAGATTAATAATTTTCAAAGTTTTAGTTAAAAGATTATAATTTAATAATACTGCTGTTTTTAAAGAAAGTACACGATTTCTTAATGTAAGGATATTCTAGATCCAGGGAGAAACCTTTATTGTTTCGGTCGGGTTTCCAACCTGCCATCGAATTTTTTTTTTTAGTGTTTGAAATGAGGGGAATTGAGCGGTTGCTAAATGAGAATAGGGAAAGTAGGAGAAGTGTGGGAAGTGTGGGTTGGAAGAGTAGCAGAAATCAGGTTTGGAAAAATAGGGGAAATTAGTTTACTCTAAAAAAGTGATAGGGTCAGTAGGGTATGAGAGGAAATAATAGGGAGAAGAAGTAGGGTGTGAGTGTAAGTAAGGGAAAGTAGAAAAACGAGTAAAGGGGGAAGTATAGATGGCAAAAATTGGCGATGGGATTTGTTGTAGTAGGGAGGAGGAAGTACACAGGGAAAACTTTTTTTCAGGCACCTACTTAAAATAATTTTTAACGCTTAGAGAGGGGATTCATTATTTTGAATTTTTTTAATTAGGCACATCATTTTTCCACTTTCATTAAACTGTTAAACCTTATTTTTTAATCTTTGATGTTAAGATTTTTGAGCAGGCACATGCAATAATAATTTCAATGTTAATTATATTATATTATATTCTTTGAATATTGATTTAAAATTGCGAAAAAATTTTAGGTTTGCTATCTTGTTGAAAAATTCAACTATTTTTTTATAAAACATGATATTATTAGTTAGGAATTGCAAATATTTTGGCAGGAACTTTAAAAGTTAAATTCGTCTGCTGGCAAATTTTTTTTTTTTCTTTGAAATTAAGGTTTTGAACGGAAAATTTAAGGCTTACATTTTTGCCGTTCAAATTAATTTAGAGTTGAAAAATGAACTATTTAATTAAAAATTGATCTTTTCTAAGTAAAAAAATTCTTAATCATTATCTTTTTTGCTCTGAACGTCAAATGCTTTCTAAAATATTTCTTTTTCAACCTAAATACTCAAAAATTCTTTTTTTTTGAAAGTTCGTTGATTTGGTTGTGGATTAAACTATCTTGTTTATAATTCCTATTTTTTGTCGAATTTATGTGCTTGATAATACGTTTTTTAAGAAATTTTTTGAAACTGAAAACTTAACTATCCTTTTATTTAAAGGTTGTTTTAACCAAAAATACAAATGGATGCAATAGTTCATATTACCGGTAAAAAATAATTAAATTTCAAACCCAAAATAGTTCTATTTACCCACTGAAGATGAATTAAAAAAAAAAAGTAACTAAATTTATCACAAACTAGTTACACTGTCATACAAAAGGATTAGGTTCTACTAGAAATGAGTTTTTTTGACAAAATACAGGAAATACAAATGTTCCATAAGATGGTTAAATTTTTAACAAAAAAATCTACTTTTTAAACGATACAGATTCATTTTTAACCAGACAGTTGAAGTTATCACAAAAAATGATTAAATAATTTCTTTTGTATGTCAGTTGGACAAAAATGAGAACCTCGAGAATTCAAAGATCAGTTTACGGGATCTTCACTCAAAATTTTCCAAAGAGACAATTTCAGTGAAGGTCCTACGTGAAAAAATAGGGATTCTCGAGATTCCTACGCTGAGTTTGCTCACTCTTAATTATGCAATTAACATTGTTTTGCCACATCTGCTCTGCCTGAGTAGCCTGTCTTTCTCTCGCACGCGCACTCTCTCCCTCCTCTCAACTTCTTTGTCTCGCTCCCTCCTCCTTCCTTCTCTCTCAGGCGCACTGGCGGAACCGGGGAGCTCAACCAGCTCAACGAGTTGTCAATAAAACTAATATAAAATAAAACGAGTAAAAGATAAAAATAATATGATAGCTATGAGTTGAAATAAATAATTACTAATTAATTGTAATACTAAATTAATTATAATATTCTCGATTCTTGACAAATTAGGGCCGAAATAGAAAGTTTATTCGTTTTTAAATTTAAAAATGTAAATAATTAACTATTTGAACATTAATTTTTCATAAGAAAAGCATTAAAACATGAAAAGCTGTTCTATTTGACCTAGCATCATGAATCTTTCTGAAAAAATGAAGCTAGGATAGATCTAAAATTACTGTTAAATTTTCATTAATTTCAATCAATCTCTTCAATTTTTAATTTTAAGTTATACCTTTTGGATCTTTGTAGAAATTCGGTTTCGATGCGTGAATACCGAGGTAGTGCGGTCGAGGCCGCACTTCCCTACTACTGGCTGCGACTTCGTTCTCGACCTCGTAGCCAATCAGCTGGCCCTCCACCGCTCCCACTGATCTCGGCCAGTTTCACGCTCCGTCACAGAAGGCGAGTACGTGGCTAGTGATATCAGTCGTTATACGAATTCTCGAGAGGTCGGATAAGCTCTGCCTCTCTCTCCGCATTTTAAATAAACTCTTCAACTCAGAACATTTCTTCTTCTCTTGACCTATAAAGTCACCCTACTGAACCGCCTTGCATCGTGGTAAATACCACCCACATCTTACAATCGTTGCGGGTACCTCGAATCAGTAGCAAGCCTCGGTACGTCTTTCTGTCAACTAATTTAGTCCGTCGGACCAGATCTCTGATGGCTAAATCCAGTTAGCCAATTATTAGGAATTGTCCCAACTTTACCACCTTGTGCGTGGGATTTACCAGTTGACCAATCAGCGCCATTGTCGGCGTCTGGGGTGTTAATGAAATTTAGATTCCTCCTGGTCAAAATACCTGAACCTTTTTCTGTAAACGTGGAGTTTCCTAAACACGGCGCTAGTGCTGAGGCTCAGTCTTCGAGCCTGCCATCAGCTTGCCCGATCAGGACGCACCGATCACCCCGCTAGTCCGCACCGCTAACACTAACGTCCTCCCTGGTGGACAGACTCTCTGTTTGGCGAAAGCTCATTAAGGGGGAAATCAAACGGGTACAATTACCCCCACCCAAGAGCCAGCAGAACGTCCCTCATAGCGTAAAGCAGTTGGACGCGTGGCTAGCTCGCCGTTCAAAGTCCAGGCGGTTCAAGGCCCTGTTCAACGCAGTGCTTTATACTCATCTTCCCTTCACACGTTCTACATCCATAGTCACGCACTGTTCATCTTCTCCTCGAACCTAACATCCGAGCGGAATAGATACCACTTTAAAAATAAATTGCTACACCCAAAATATGAATGTTTAACAAAACCGCCCATTTATAATAAAAAAAAAGTCCATCAGTTCGTTAAATTTTCAAGATAGAAAGACGTATTTTCAAGAAAACAGTTACAATTTTTACCATAAAGTTTATTCTCAATCCGGGAAGTTTAATCTTTTTATCATGCAGTTGGCTTACTAACCATAAAAAGATGAAATTTCTACGAAATGAAATTAATTTCTAAACCAAAAACACGAATATTCAGCATAATATTAAAATTTTTAATTGCATGAAAAGTTGAACCCCTAAAAAAATTAAATACATTACTGGTCCATAAAAACTAAATTCTAAAAAATACAAAAATAAATTAATAATCTAAACAATTACGTTTTTTTGTATTTTTAAGCTAAAAATACGAATTATAAACAAAACAATTTAACTTTCGACCTAAAATTTCGTTTTCTGTTGAAAAAGATTAATTTTTAACAGACGTTTGTTCTAATAAACCAAAAAATGCTACATCTGTTCAAAAATAAATTAACGGTTGAATATGACCAATAAAAACGAATTTTTTTACCACAAACTTAAATCAGGACTAGTTTTCATCAAAGCAAATAAATTTGCAAACCCAAAAGGATAATTGTTACAAAAATTTGTTTTGTTTTTACAAAAACGTCTCATTAAGAAATATTTTTGACTGTTACCCCCCAATCCCCGTTTGAGGCACCACAAATTCAAAAAAGTAAATATTTTTTATTTGTAATATCAAACATTACATTTTTTAAATTTATTTTTTCAGGTTGTAAATTTTTCTCCGTAGCTAAGAGTGAAACTAGTAATTAACACTATTTTTTTAATAATGACTACATTTGGTTTAAGATATCAAAAATGCAACTGTTAAATAATGGACAATTTGCTTAGAAGTTTATTCATGCTGCTGGAAATTCGTGTTTTTGGTCAAAAATTAAACTATTGTTTATAAATTTGTTGAAAATATACTTCACTGACTTCTCGCGGATGACGCTGAGCGTGTACCGAGTGTGAGTGCGCCTACGCAAAGTGCTAAAATTGTACAAAGAAGTAACAATAATGTTAACAATTTAGAGGATCAAAATGCATTTTACTTAGAATGGAAGCCAAAACTCCAACAGGTTATAGGCCCAGTACACGTTTCTACTGCGCCAAAGTTATTAATGGAAGAGTGTGATAAGTACGCGATGACTGAAGAAGATGGAATGCTTTAAGGCTGCTGCAAGATTACTTGGGTATGGGAAATAAGCAAATTGTCCGATACATTGTTTTTATTTTTGCTATGCCTGGGTTGCATTTATCCCATACCCAAACATGGGAAAAATCGCATACCCAGTTTTTTTCCATACTGAAGTTAAATATGCCTAAATAATATTCATTTTTATTCCTAAATCACCTTATTAAAATAATCTAAAAATATGCCTGCGCTACATTTCCTTGAAGAATTTCTAATTGCACTGAATCTAATTCTACTCACAATATTTAAATGTTTTACTGCTGCAACGCAAAAATGTTCCACACACGTCTACTTATACTAGCAGGTCATGATTAAATTATACATCTATTCTGTTCGGTCTCATCCATTCACTATGGTTACCGCGCATGCGCGATTCACTCAGCTGCGCATCCTACAACTGCGCATCAAAGTTCCATACATGATTGTATGGCAAGAACTAAATACTTTCGTGTCGGCAAATTACGAATATTTTTTACAGTACATCTACAACCAAGTTAATCATGTAAAAATTATGTAGAAATAAAAGTCGGGTATGAATTTACCTTTAGAAAAATCGCTCGCTTTGAATTATCCCACAGCAATTAAAATTTAATCTAAATTGACCTTTTTGGGCTTTTTTAAGTCTTTTATAACACCCACGCAAATACTTTATATCTACTAAATTTAAGCAGGTGAAAAAATGTAAGAAATAAAATCAAATACACTAATGAGAGAACTGAAAACTTCATAGGCTTCCAAGAATTTTAGAAAATTGGAAACTACAAAATAAAAATAATCATAAACAACTAGAAAACTATAAAGAAGTAAAGAATTTCACTAAATTAAAGGAATTTTAGACAGTTTACACAATACAGAACTTAAAGAAATTTAGGGAACTATCAGATAACGAGAAAATAACAGAGAACTGGAGAATTGTAAAATTAAAACTTTTATGATAATTATATTAAGATCAAAATTAGATGATAATTATATAAGGTTGAAGATTAGAAGATAATAAATTATATACATGAGCAGAATTCTATAAAGTTACTAATGACAAATGTTTTTAATGTTAACGTAACAAGGTGGTTAGAAGTTAGAAATGGAGCTAGAAAAAAAATTCAAAAAATTAAAGAAGGCAAAAGAAGTTGAAAAAATATCTAAAAAATTATTATCAAAAATGATTTTAAATTGACAACAAAAATATCCAACTTGAATATGTGGATAAACTGTTTCGAGTGCGAGCTAATATTTATTTATCATTTAGATGTTGAAGATACATCAGCGACAAATCTGAAGAATTTAGATAAGAATTAATTCTCAGAAGAAAAGAGGCAGCTAAGAGACATTATCATAAATCATTTAGATAAAAATTATGAGAAAAGTATATCGACGGGACAACAGCTTATGAAATCATATTGCATAAATTAAAAGATTATTAAAAAAGTCGAAGACAATTTCACACAACGTTATTGTAATATAATTTTTATAAGATTCTTGAGAAGATAAAAAAAAGATTTTTAAATATTTCATGGTCGTTAAAAGAAAATCTAGGAGATTTTAAATAAATTTTGTTATTGTATAGAATTTCACCAAATCTGATAAAAAATTCAAGTTTGTTTAAAAATGCTTAGGACTTTTAGAAGTTGCGAATTAATCAAGAAATATTTTTTTAATGTTTGAAAATATTTCCCAGTCTTCAGATATTTATAATCTATTTAAAACGTCTTAAATCCCTAAAAATATTTTTTACTGACTCGAATTTTTCTCCAAAGTTTCAAATATCATTTAATCTGTTTAAATATTATATTATAATTTTCTCAATTTTCTGAGAAATTAAAAAAGAAAACTGTAATCTTTTGAAATCTTTCAAAATTATTCTAAATCTCCTAAAGTTTAGTTTTTAAATCTTTAAAAAGCTACATTTCTATGAATCTTTTAAAGTTTAAAATTATTTTGAATCTCTTTAATTCTGAAAAAATATTTGTGGGATTTCCTGAATTTTTTATTTGTTTTAATTTTTTTTTTCAAATTACCGAATTAAAAAATTTTGCTCGAAAATCTTCTAAACTGTTTATTTAAATTTTTATGAATCGTTTGATATGTTTCAACAAGTTTTTTAATTTTTCTTATTGTTGATTTTTTAAAATAATTTATTTTTTAATTTTTACACGATTAATAAGGAAAAGTCCTTTTTTTAATCTTGTCAGACCTTGTAATCCTTCTAATCTCTAAACATTATTGGAATCTTTTTTGCGAAATTAGAAAAATTTCCCTAAAGCTTTCAGATTCTTTTCAACAATTTAATTTTTTTTTCTTTACAAGATTTTTAAAAACTCTTAACAAGTATTACTTATTTTTTAATCTTTTCAAACGTCTGAATCTTTACTAAAATTATGTAATATAGCGAAATTTCAAAAAAAAACTACTTTAAAATCTATTACACACTTTTTAAAAATTTTAGGAAATAATTCAACATGATGTTTTTCCAATGTTATCTTCTAATTTCATACAAAACAATCATTTCAAAATTACTACTAAACTAAATAATTACTACATATGTTTTGGGTTAAAACATAATATTTCTCCGATTTTTTTCAAAATTATATTTCTTTGCATCAGAATTTTGGGCTTTTTTGGGCTATTTTTGGGCTATATTGCCGATTTTTGGGCTCCACTACTTT
>JAAAKG020160964.1:0-29304 GCA_010014905.2 Druon quercuslanigerum
CAACATAAAAAGGTTCTTAAGCCAAATTGCATATAGGCTTTTAAGCCACGTAACTTTGTTTGAGATTTAAAGCATTTTTAAAGCGGGCAGATTTTTTAAATTCAAAAATGAAGTTAAAAATTTGAAAAACGTTAGGAAATAATAATTTTCAAAAAGAAGCTATTGTCGTTTTACTTAGGGAGCTTTCTTGGTTTTTCATATCGATCCAAACAAATTTTGTCATCTAGGGGTAGAATATTTAAAATAATTAAATGTAGCTTTGATATAGGTACCTTCATCATTAGCATGTTTGTTGCTCATTCCAAAATTTGCCAGAAGGTCCAATGTTTTAGGCGGCATACCTGATGATATTTCTGTTGAAAGGGCGAGAAAGATTGCGGAATTTGTAATTTTTAAAATTGTATAAAAAAATATGACATTTCTCGACAGAAACTGTTAATGGAACTTTAATTAGAAACTTTTGATAGAAAATTGAACGATTAGATGTGCTAAAAGATGTTATTATCAGGAATTCGTTTGGTTGTATGAGTTAGAATAGAATAAAGATTACGACACAGAAAGTCTTATTAACGAGTAGATCAAAAAATATTTGAAAATTAGAGATGTAATCGTATTATATTCACCAATAGAATTAAGGATGACCATCGTGGATAAGGCCACAGTATAATGGATCCTCATTTTTTGCAAGTAAAGGATAAACTGATTCGTACGTTAGTCCAGAATTTTTTTTGAAATGTATGTGATTAATATTTTTGTGGTTTATTATATTATATATTATATACGATACCATATTTGAAATCGTATATGTTACAGACAATTAGATTGTTTTTCTGAGATATTCATATTTGTACTTCATAATTCAGTCCAAGAAAAGAATTAAATATTAGTTTGGTAATAATAAAACAGAAATTAGCCCGGACATTTTATTGTTATCGCTTTTATTTTTTATTCATATCGCTCAAGTGATAAGATTTAAGTATATATGTAAAAGATCCATTTTTTGAGAACAAAAATACTCGAGAAATTAGCTATTACCAATTTTTGCAAACTGTTTTCTTAATGCCCAAAACCATAAAAAATTACATAAAGAAGACAAAAATGTATAAAAAAATAATAATTCAGGTTAATTGATTTAGTTTACGTTTTTCTCCATTCTTAAATAGTAGATACATTTTTTCCGTTAATGAGCAATCATGTGACACATTTCTTAAATATCAAATAAAATGTAAAATAAGTTTAAAATTACGCTATCTTAAACTAGTCAGTGTACCTGGAACACGCCCCGGTTAAATAAATAACACAACATAAACTTTTCTATAAGAAGCGTTTCTAAAATTTTTAGAACTCTAATTATTAAAAAAATAGTATTTAGTATCTGAAACTAAGAATCGGATAACAAGAAATCGCGTAGTGCGCTTTTGTATTCAGTGCTACTTTCAAAATAAATAATTTTAAAGTTTAGCAATATTTATGCAGAAATAGCTTTAAAATTAGATTAGAAATACTAATTTTTGATTTCAAAAGGTAACATAATATTAAATTGCTAAAATTAGTAGATTGATGAAATCTTTTTCGTTCCTGTCATAGGTTTGCATTTATGTTAAGTGACATATCTCCTAATGATAACCCTGAATCATAATTCTTTGTAGGTGTATTCAGGGAGAAATAAAAATATAAAGTGGGTTTTCTCGAAAACAGTTTGTCCGATTTTTTGTAATATATATATTGTAGATACTAATAATGATATCACAAAAAATAAACAAAACTTTTGAATTATTTCATTTTATTTGTCAGGTTACTTTTTAAAGATTCCAAAGCCATATTTTACATGAGCACTCTTTTAGGGTATACTCAATAAGTTTCTTCTAAAAATTAAGCTAACCACCACGGTTATGTACATGCTCTATTTTGAAATTATTTAAGATGGCCATACCCGGGCCTACTCGAATTTCCCTAATTTCGTCCTTTGTCAATAGAGTAATTGTACCGCTTTCGATATTGATTTTAACTCGTGCATTATTAGGTTTTCTGTGATCGCGTATGTATATTCCAAGAAGATAATTGGTAGCATCCAATATTGCAAGCACGTCACCATCCAATGTTGACATAACTATTTGTTCTCCGGCTGGCACGGGCTGAAACACTTTCTTTCCTTTGAGTATTTTAATTGCTTTATCCGCGGGAAAAGTGTATCTTCGAAGTTGAAATTGCCAGTTCCGATTCTTGTAGGGAGTAAATCGAATAAATTGAAGTTCATCAAGTCCATATACTTTTCCATCAGAACAACAAAATCTGGTAGGTAGAGCTGTATGCCTGGCAGAAGCAGACCCAAACCTTAACAGACGAGAAGGTTTGGGAGAAGAAGAAGACTTGGTCGAAGAGTAATTTCTGGCAAGAGAAAGAGAAATCTCGGGAGAATGTCGTCGGTGGGATGAAGAAGATGGACTGCCATGACCTTCGCCAGGAAACAAGAAGCGAACGATTAAATTATTTTTAAAAACGAATGTTCTTGCATCACTAATCATAACCTACAAGTGTATCCAGCTAATACATTCTCTTTATAGAATAAATTTGGTTTATAATTATGCTTTTTACTATGATACCTCGAGGTTTGTGTTCTATCAGAAAGTGACAGTTGCTGATATGGCAACAGTCTAATAATGATTAACAAATTAAAAATATTACTAGACCTAAAAAATGTTAATTATTCGAACAATCCTGTGCTTAACACGTTGGTAGTTTTTTATCAAATGATAAGCTTGTAATTAAAACATTCAAACTGCAATCATTGCATGGGCAGAATTTTATAGAAGAGTCTATCAATGAAAAACTGTTTATTGATTAACACTTCTGTTATAAATTTTTATTTAAACTATAGGTACCATGATTATGCGCTGATTCATTACAGGTTCCAAAATTTGCCAGAAGGTCCAATGTTTTGGGCGGCTTACCCGATGATAATTCTGTGAAAAGACAAAAAAGATTGTGGAATTTTTTATTCCGAAACACAGAATTTGATCAAAGTTTTGTATGGACAAGATTTGATAGGGTTTCAATCAGAAACGATTCGAAAGTAAAAGATCCAATGTGCTGATAGGATGGAATTTGTGGAATTTGTTTGACTGAATTAAATAGATTTTAATGTACATTGCGACGGAGAAACTGTTATTTACAGATAACTTAAAAAGTTTTGAAAATTAGAACTATGTTATATAATCATATTCACCAATAGAATTAATGATGACCGTGATAGTTAAAACGAGAGTAAAAACGGTCCTCATTTTTGGCAATTAGGGCTAACACTGATTTGTAACCTATTTAAAAAATTGACTAACAGTGTATTTGCTTAATATTATTGTGTTTTATTAAAATATATCATAGTTGTAATCTCATAAGCTACAGCCATTGGGCTTCTTTTTTGGAAAACATTCATGTTTATACTTCATAATTCAATCAAACGGAATAATTAGAGGCAAATTTGAGGATAATAAAGCAGAAAGTGCTCGTCACATTTGACTCTTATATAATTTATTTTTGATACATATCGTTCAAGTGATAAGATTGAAAAAAATACCTAGAAGTTTAATTTCTTGAGAAAAGAAATATTCTGCGAATTAGCCACAGACAATTTCTCAAAACTATTTTCTTATTGCCTAAAAATATTAAGAAAGAATTTTAAAAAGAAGACAAAAATAAATAAAAAATAATATTTAAGATTAAGTTTTTACTTTCCATTTTTTTCAATCTTAAATCATAGGCACAATTTTTCCATTGGAAGAATAATAATTTGAGAAACTTCCTTAATAGTAACTTAAATTCAAATCAAGTTCAAAACTTCTACATTTTCTTTAAAAGTGTTCCAATCTTTTTTTTCAATCTTGTAATAATCTCAGACAAATTCTCGATATTTTCTGCATTATTTTCATAATAAAAAGCTTTAGTAAATGAACATTGCGAAAGTAATCATTCAAACTGTAACCATTCATGTAAACATAACATGTAATCGCTCAAGAGATTTTTAAAAGTTCCAAAATGTCAATGTAATGAAAAAGATTATGGAATTATGTAAGTTCAAATTGTATTTGATAAATCTCTGGAGTTGATTTTTTTGTTGAAATAGAATTTGAGAAAATTTTGGACATTTCGGAACATAGGATTTGATAAAAGTTTTGTTTGGATAAGATGTGGTAGTGTTCCAATCAGAAATATTTGATTGGAAAGTAGACGATAAAATGTGCTAACAGTTTAAAATTTGGGGAATTCTTTTGTCTTACTTAGATAGAATATAATGCAAATTAGGACACAGAAATTGTTATTTACAAAAAGCTTAAAAGTTTAAAAAATTATAAATATGTTCTCTTATGATATTCATTAATAGAATTTATGATGACCGTGACAGTTAAGACGAGAGTATAAACGATACTCATTTTTCGCAATTAGGGGTAATTCTGATTTGTAGCCTGATAAAAAATTGGATTAATTTTGTATTTATTTAATATTCTTCTTAATTAAATTATAGTTATAGTTTTTATTAAACTATATCATAGTTGTAATCTCATAAGTTATACCCATCGAGCTTATTTTTGTGAGTTGTTCATGTTTGTACTTCATAATTCAATTAAAGGAAAGAAGTAGAGGCTAATTTCGGGATAATGAAGCAGAAACTGCTCGAAAAATTTGACTCTTATCGCATTTATATTTGACACATCGTTAAAGTGATAAAATTAAAATAAACACCCCGAAATTCGTTTAAAAAATCTTCCACAAATTGGCAACATCCAAGTCCTTAAAACTATTTTTTTAATAAATAGTGTTCATTAAACCCTTTAGTGTTAAGAATTTTTACCATAAAAATGTTTCTGACATGCTTCAACTTTTATTTCAGCTAGTTTTCAAGTCTTATTCTAGAAGAAAAATATATTTTGTTAAATAATTAAATGGAAAGTATTCAATATATCTGTATATATTAATTTTTGTTGTTTATCCACTACCGAGGAAGAAAAGAAAAAGCGCTGAAGACTATGTTGAATTTGCTAGTATTTTTGACATGTTGTTCTTCCTGCAGAGTTTCTGAAAATGAAACATTTATTTCTTCTAAAAAAGAAAAGAACATTTTTTAAATTGATTTTTTTATTCTCGTGTGTCAGAAAAAGAGCATCATGGTGTTGGTGTTGTTCCTTTGTTCTTGCGTTTTTTAATTTTATTTTTAATTTTATTTTTTTATATTCCTTGATAAGAGTGCTCTGTAAGTGCCGAAACGTTGATGTTTATTTTATCACAAATGTTTTTTTGTTGTGATTTGATAATAATAAAAATAAAAAAGACGAAAATAAGGAAAAAGAGAAGGAAGGAGATTTTCTTGCTTGCCTTCTCATTTTTATTTTCTCATTTTTGATTTTTGTCCAAGGAGGAAAATTATTTCCTTTTCTTTTTCAGGATAAAAAAGTATTTTTCTTTACTTGTTGTTGTTAAATTTCAATAGGAACATTTTATAGTTGTTTTCCAAATTTTGATATTAGACGTTAAATAGGATTTTAAATTTGATTTTAATCTCATTTAAATTTCTTTAATTTTTTTCTTTCGCGTTCTATATTTCTAAGAAATAGTGGTTTACTAGTCTGATCAATCTGGTCCTTTTTTAAATTCTTACACGTCTGTCTGTGCACAGTTACATTTTTTATTTTTTTTTTATTTTGTTTTTAGTGCTTTGAACTAATATTTTAGTGAATTTATATTGAAGTGAAAAAACTAATTGGATGTTACATTTTTAACAAATTTTAAAAAGACACAATCTAAAACCAAAATGTAACAAAAATGTAATTATCCCAAGGACTTTTCCTTTATGTTTCTAAAAAATTTGATTTAATTACTAAGGGCTACATTTTTAATTATTCAGCCTGGCGCGGATCCAGAAAAGGTCTTCGGTAGGAGGGGTGGGAGATGGGTGCAATAATTACCATTCCCCCTCCACTCTCAAGCGGGAATAAGAATTCTAAAGTTATTCTCTTGTTTTGAATTTTTATTATAAACTATATAAATATATTTATGAACTAAACTGGTATCTTAAAAAAATGTAGTATCTCGACACCTTTTAGGATATCTAATATTTTGAATAAATCCAGTAAAATTGAAAGAAATTGCCTGAAAATCTTACAGATGATTATTTTTACACTTTTGGAAATCATTTAAAATCTTCTTAAATATTCTCTTGAAATTATTTTTTAAAAATAAAAAATTATTTTCAATTTTTTAAGGAATCTTAATAAATTTTTTGATTATTTTAAAAACTTTTCAAATTCTTGAAAAGCTTGGAAGTTTTTTGTTTGAAATATTAAAAAATCTAAATTTCAAAAAAAATTTAACGAAATTTTTCAAAATAATGACTGTTAAATTGTCATTCATTTATCAAAATTTGATTTTGTTTTAAAATATTCTTATATATTCTGCTGAAATTAATTTTTCGAAATAAAAAATCCTTAAGAACTTCAATATTTCAAACAATTTAGTTTCAAGTTGCTTACTTTTTAATATTTCATTTATAATTATTCATTTCAAATAACCAGCCAAACAATAATTGACATTTTTCTTAATATTAAAAATGTTTGATTCAACTTAAAACGTTTTTTTGTTAAAAGATTTCAGTTTCAAAAGCTTTTAAAGCTTTTAAAAATGAAGATCTGCAATGGCAAATTTTGATGGTACAAGATTATAGAATTACACATTATAAACTGGATGATTTCATGATTCAAAAAGTTAACAATGAAACTCAGCATTTACAAAAAAGTCGACACAAAACTTTTCTTTAAGATTTTAGGTATTTGTTTAAATGTTATTACTTAAGCGATATGGATAAAAAATAAAAACGATAAGAGTCCAATTTTGATTAATGTTTGCTTTATTATTTCTAATCTAACATCTACTTCTTTTCTTGGACTAAATTATAAAGTACAAACATGATTATTTCAGAGAAAAAAACCTCAAAGCTGTCAGATTGGGACTAAGTATACCATTTATAATATGTGTTTTAATAAAACACATTAATAATAAGTAAATACACTGTGAACTCAGTTCTTTATTAGAGCGCAAATCTGTTTTCAACCTAATTGTAAAAATGAGGATCGCTTATACTCTGGTCTTAACCACGATAACCATCCTTAATTTTATTGGTAAACATAAAAACAGTAAAATATTTCTAATGCACTCCAGACATTTATCAAATACATTTTAACATTACAAATTACATAATCTTGTTTGTCTTTTCACAGAAATATTATTTGGCATGCCACTTCCTGGCAAATTTTGTGATCAGTAACGAACATGCGCATAATCAAGATACACTGTTAGAAATTTCTGTGGTAAACTTTCCAACGCAAAATACACATTTTTAACTCTAAGTAAATTTTCTAGGGAATAGTTGCAATTTTTACAAAACAGTTAAATTTGAAACCGAAAAGGATGTTTTTTTAAGAAAATTGTCTCAACCTCCCTCTCTTTTGTTGTTACGTAATTTAAGTAAGGTCCCTTTATAAAAAAGATAAAACATCGCTACGAACAAAATTTATTCTGAAATCAGAATGTATTCGCTGGTACCCTTGTAGATTATGATTAATAATACAGGCGAAAAAAATTTCTGAAACTTGTATGCCAATATGAAACCGAAAATGGCTTCATAAGCGCCTTACCTCGTAATGACAAAACCCCATAACCTCAATATCCCGTAACCTCATTCAGAAGAAAAATCTTGTTTGGGAAAACAGAACAATTTCGAGAGTCTTTCTTGTGCATCATAGTCATGAGTAGCTCTATAACCTCGAAATTCCATAACACCACAACCTCAAAACCCCGAAATCAAAAGAGTTACGTGAGTGAAGCCATGAATCAAGATCTACTTCATTACTATTTTTTCAAACTCCTCTCAGACGTCTCTGATACCTCAGTGTACTTGTAGTCCAATATTTTTTTTGCAGTGTTTATGGAATTGAATTCTTTCGTGATAGTTTAATATGTCTTGAACAAAAAACCACTACTGCTACTACTGTCCCTACTATTGCTACTACCACTACTACTCTTTACGATTGCAATCGTAGAAAGGTTTACCATTTTTCTAGAATTTAAAATCCTGCGATGTTGTCCTTGCGAGTTGTCCTCGTCAAGCTCGGAAAGCTTCAATGCTTAATCCTAAAGAGGTATGGGGGTTACCACCCTTAGACCGGCTGACTCACCCGCGTTACTGCTACGTGTGCAGTGATTTTAAGATGAAGAAAAATTTTTAAAAACTTAACTCAAAACCTGCATCAAATATGTGAGCATTGCTTTGGATATAAGGTGATCCAAGGAAACTATTTTTTGTTGACCAAAATGATCTGCTGTGCTTGCAGATCTATGTTGCACCGACGTAGCGAGCATCCTGCGAAAATGAAGTTTGTTACACCAACTGCTTGGCAGGTACGAAAGACCAAAGGCGATTGTTATTTTTGTTTGACTGACATAGTAGGATTCATTTCCAGTAATTTGCAAAAAATTCATTATGCAATCGTGTCCAGCGTTACCGAAGCTATCGCGTCTGAGATAAGTAATCAGAGAGATCATGAAGTAGTCCTTGATTTATCTGTGGTGGATATGGAGATTGATGAAGGAACTGATGAAGATATCAATGAAGAGAGGAGCAGCGAGACTATCGATGACACTGATCAGAAAGAATATGTTGTCAAAAAGTAAAAAGATGGTGCGTCGCGCCCATTCAATCAAGAAGAACTCAATGATTTAATCAGAGAACTAGAGCTGCTAATAGTTGAGGCTCACTTGGTAGCATCAATACTGAAAGAAAAAAACATGCCATCTAACGAAACAAAGGTTTCCTTTTATCGGAATAGGGATGAGTCATTCTGAAAATAGTTTACAGAAGAAGACGAATTGGTATACTGTAACAATGTTCATGGTCCTATAAATGATATGCAAGAAGATATATACAAATCTGTGGAGTGCAGATTGTTTATAGATTCTGAGAAACCAAGACTTAAAGCGGTGTTGTTACACAATACAAATAAATAAGCCTCGGTTCCTACAGCGCACTCGGTGACGCTCAAGGAAGAATATGCAAAATTTCAACTGGTCTTGAGTAAGATTAAATACGGAAAACACAATTTTCAGATTTACGGAGATTTCAAGGTCACGACAATGATTCAAGGTCAGCAATCTTCCTTCTTTGCACATCAATCTCGGTTTGACGAAACATTTCGTAAAATTTTTGGATAAGGCAGGATAATTTTTTGCCTATTGATTTAAACGATTCCCAGCCCTATCGAGCGCGAAATTGAAAGGAATCTTTGATGGAGCTCAAATTCGTAAGATTCTTAGAGACGAAACGTTCATTGCCACAATGAATGTAAAGGAACGAGATGCATGGCTGAGCTTCAAGAATATGGTTGAGAATTTCTTAGGAAATCACAAGAGTGGCAACTACAATGAACTGGTGTCTGCCTTGCTCAAAAACTACATAAAAATAGGTTGCTTGATAAGTTAAAACTTCCTAGAAAATCCTGACTAAAGAAGAAATGAAGGAAACTCCAGTAGGCTCGAATGCCTCTATCTTAAATAATTTCAATGTCGTGCATTTAAATAATCGTGTTGGTTAAATTAATTTTTAAAAGAAACTTTTGAAGTATATCGTAAAAAAGTGTTTATATAAAAGATGTCTGTTGATAGTCTAGAAAAGAACTTCAGAAATAAAATGAATTAATATAAAAATTTGTATATTTTTTGTAATTTCCTTATTATTGTCCACTATATATATTTTGTTCATCAATATTGGTCAAACCGTTTCCGAGAAAGCATGCCTTTTTTTCATCTCCCTTCATAACTCCCACAAAAATTGAGTTTTAGGGTTATCACTGGTCGCTTAAAAAAATAATTATGTTTTAAATCTTTATAATTTTTTTAAATTTTACATTACATTAACATTTCACACCAAAAAAGCTAAGAAAATATTTGGACAAGAATAAACTTGATTCTCAATTATCAAAGGGAGGTATAAGTACCGAAACGTTGGTGAATATTATTTACAATTGTTTTTTATTGTGATTTGATGATAATAAAACTAAAAAAGGTAAAAGAAATAAATTTTTATTTTATTTTTGTCCAGAATTTTTTTTTCCTAAAGAGGCTCTTTTTCAAATTACAATAGGAACATTTTATGATCGTTTTCAAATTTCTTCGTTAAATAGGATTTTTAATCTGATTTACAACTAATTAAAATTTAAAAATTTTTTATATCATGTTTGAGTTCATAATTTTTTAAAAATCATTTTAAATTAATTAGCGAAGGTTCAATTCATATGAAAAAAATGTAATCCCTCTAGTGCACGTCGAACTTTTTTTAAATGTTAGGTGCTAATGGGGAAGTTAAAAAAGCATCATAAAAAAATGTACTCAATGTTTATTTTGATGAAAAAAATACCAGCCTACTTTTTCACATTATTAGTTATGGGTTTTTCCTACTATGGAGAAATAAAATAAAAAGCGCTAAAGGCTGTTTAATTTGCTAGTATTTTTGACATTTTTGTTTTTTTTTCGCTAAAAGGTTTAAAAGTTTAAATAACTTGAATGTAAATTGAAAATCGAAAAAATTGTATAGTGTAGAAATTGATAAGTATCATGTGAGATTAACCCTGAAAAAGGATCTTTTTGAACAGAAATTATTAATTAATAATTGAAACTAACCAACCTGTCAGTGATTCGGTAAAGATAGGGTAAGGGTATCAGTCAGTGACAGTATTATTTTTCAAGAGTACAAGATTAGTATGCTAATGAATATTTAAAAGCTAGTATGAACTAGAAAGCAAATAATACATTATTCTCATTAAAGCAAAGTTTGTTATCAGTTAACTAATTATAACTTGGAGGAAAACATGATGATTTAAAGAAGGAGATTGTTTGAAAAGAATGGAAAAGTCATCAGCTGAAATTCTAACATGCGATTTATTACTAGAACATCACTAAAGCCTTTTCTAAAGAATTGGCGAGTTACTAAAGCGTGATTTCAACAACAGACTTTTCACTGATTTTTCCTGTAACAATAACCATCAAAGTTGCAGACAGGTTGAAAAAAAATTCAAATAAACAGCAATAACGTTTTTCCACTCTAAACACGACTGATTCTTTCAAAATTCATTTTCTTCGATCCAGTCACTGATAGGTTTCTTTACGAATTCTCTGACCGGTTAATATTATTTCTCATAAGGAAAAATTATGCAAACCTTTGCCTTCCAGACACAATTCACCGAAACACAAATACACAAAATGAGAATTCATTTCCTTATTTTTACACGATATTTCTTTTGACGGATGAGAGTGCGCCGAGTCGCTGGTGCTTACTGAGCACTCTCCCTACTTGTAACTCTCCCTACGTGAGATATGCGCATCTAGATGGCACCAACGGCTTTTGTATGTCTTTTATTCACTGCCTGGAAATTATTTGCTCAACATATTTATATGCAATTAAACATTGAAGCATTCTACTTTTTACGAAGCCTTTTATCACATTTCGATTTTAATTAAATTTTTCAAGAAATAAAGAAATTCAGCCAGGGAGTCACTCATCGGTCGCATGACACTGACTGGTATCTTTAACTTAGATATTTAACGCTACAATAATACAGTTAATTTTAGAATATATGTATCGCTATTCATAACCTAACCTCTAAATCAGCTATTAGTATCTATGTAACTATGTTAATAATTTGATTTGGGGAACGTTCGTCAGCAGATAATCGTAAATCTTAATTTTTTAAAGGAGTTATGAAGATGAAAAGAAAAATGAAAAAAGGGCGTTTTCTTTTTAACGGTTTGACTAATTATGAAGAGCAGAATGTATATTGCAGAACTAATCAGTTTATTAAAAAAATGAACAAATTTTTAAGAACAAAAAAATCACAAGTAAATATAATTTATATAAACATTTTTTTAGAGTATCGTTCAAAAGTTTATTATAAAAAGTAACTTAACCATCACTGTTATTTACATGCTCAACTTTAAACACACTTAAGATGAAGAACTTATAGCCCACTGGAGTTTCCTTAATTTCATCTCGAGTCAAAAAAGAAATTGTGCCGCTTTCCATGTTTATTTTTACCCGTGATTTACCGTGACTGCGAGGATTTTGTATATATATCCCATAAAGAACATTAGTGCTCTCCAATATTGCAAAGATATCACCATCGAATGTTGATAATACAATTTTTTCTGCGGTTGGTACGGGCCGAAATACATTTCGTTCTGCGAGTACTTTAATTGCTGTATCCACAGGAAAAGAGTATCTTCGAAGTTGAAAAGTCCGTTGCGGATTTTTATAGGAAGTAAACCGAATATATTCAAGTTGATCAAGTCCATAAATATGTCCGTCAGAAGAATAAAGTCTGGTAGGTAAAGCTGTATTCCTGGCAGAAGGAGACCTCGATCTTGGACGATAAGAAGGGTTGGCAGGAGAAGATGATCTGCTAGGAGATTGAGATCTAGCGGCAGGATGAGAACTGGAAGGACAATGTTTTCTGTGAGATGAAGAAGATGGAAATCCACAAACAGCACCAGGCATAGGGGCGTTATAAGGCGAATAATCTAATTGTGTAGTTAACTCTGCAAGAAGAAATAAACGATTTCATTTCTTTTGAAGATTGAATTTATTTTGCATAAATAATAATAATAATAATAGCTCTAAGAAAGCAGCCAGTGGTAACTGCTGTTACCTCCAGCGCTCGCGGCCGCTCGTAATTGTATACCTACAATATCATCGCAAGAGATTTGAAGCATCATGTTAAATTAAATTATAGCAACCGGATCCCATCAGTTACTTTCTTCCGTGGCTATGATTTATAACCAGGTTCACTGTAGTAGAAGTTTTGAAAAAAAATAATAATTAGATGGTAGCTCAAAGAAAACATCCAGAGGTGACTGTTGTCACCTCCAACGGTCACAGCCATTCGTAATTGTAGACCTACAATATCATCGCAGAAGGTTTCAAGCATCTTGTGAAAGTAAAAGTTTTGAGAAAAAGAAATAATAATCTATTAAATGTGGTGATATGTTTAAGAAATTATTTAAACTTCTAAAATGTAGGGGAAAAAACTGACTACCATTTCAGTTGTCAGTTTTTATTTTAACTATCAGTACCTTGATTACGGGCATGTTTGCTGCGTTTCCCAAAATTTTCCAGAAGGTTCATTGTTTTGGGCGGCATACCTGATGATCGTTCTATAAAAATATAAAAAAGATTATGGAATTTTATATGTTAAAATGTAAATTCGAACTCCAAAGGTACGAGCTTCTAGATTTCTGCGACTTTGGATTTCGGGGGTTATGCGCTCGCTCCTTGGGAATTGGGGCGCTCGTATCTATGGATCGATTATATCTTAGGAGCACGTATCTTTGGAGTTTAAGTGTATTTGATAAATGACTGGAGTGCATTAGATTTATTAGAATGTGATTAAGAAATTTAATGTAAAAATATAAGATTTCTTGACATGTAAAATTTTATAGAAATTGAGGCATTCAGAAACACAGGATTTGATCAAATCTTGTTTGGATAAGATTTAATAGATTTGGAAAAAGCTTTAAAAGTTAAAGATATGATATACTAATATATTCACCAATAACGGTCAAGATGATACTCGCGGTTAAGACCACAGCATAAACGATCCTCATTTTTTGGAATTTGAGGTAAAACTAATTTGTACACTAATTTAGAATTTGCTTACTAATGTATCTGATTAATAGTCTTGTGTTTTATTAGATTATATATCATAATACAGATCTGGTATCTCGATCGCAAGTTTATAGATTATATGCGCCGAGTGTTTCCTTCGGAGATATTCATGTGTGTATATTATAATTCAGTAAAATAAAAAAAGTTTTATTAGCTCAAGAGACGCTACTTTGTGAATAATAAAGTAGGAGCTTGTTTAAATAATATTTGATTCTTATCGCCTTTAATTTCTATTCTTATCGCTCAAGCGCTGAGGCTTAAATAAATACCTAGGAGCTCAATTTCTCGAGAAATAAGACTACGAATTCGCTACAACTAATGGCTGAAAACTATTTCCCTAATGCTTCAAATCATTAACAAGAAAATTTTAAAATGTGGAAAACTTTTAATTAAACAACAACACAATTCTTGAACATTTCTCAGAAACATTGTGTTTCTGAGGAAAGTTTTCCAAGAGTATTAAAGAGCAAAAGAGTTTCTTCATTTGTATAATGATTTTTTATGAAACTGTCTGGTATAACGTCCATAAATATGGTTCTTACAACCACAAAGTAGTTAAATAAGTTACAAATACAACTGTGGTTCCTACAATAACGTAGCTACTTAGAATGCTAACATTGGCATGAATGTTGTTCCGCTATAACTACGCATCATTGAAACTTGGTACCAATGTATCTGCAAGCGTGTAGCTGTTGCAACAATGTAGAATGCAGAATTCTGGGAGAAACGAAAAAACTGAACGTACTTGTGCAAAGGTATTATGATTTTGAAAACTTTTGTACCCATTACAGGTTTAGATTTAGAATACTCGTTTGGTATTAATAAAGAATTATTTTGTTATAACTGTATTTCCCTGATGCATTTGCCACTCTTGTCAATCAGGAACTAATACTGATAGATACAGAATGGATATGAAATCATTTCTGATTTATACAAACTTATTTTCCAACACCGACATGTTATAGCTGATGACTTGATGAACTGATTCAGTTATATATATTGGTATATGAACGTGTCATATTTTATAAGAAACCCAATCTGGATTCTCTTGGCTGAAGTCCAGATCAAATTCATACTTATTTGGGATAAGCAAAAATAGAGTTTGTAAAAGATTACAAATTAGGACATAATGGGAATTGCGTCAGATATATTGTTATACGCAGAAAGCTTAAAATAGTTTGTTAAATAGTTGATATATTATCGTATTATATTTACCAATAAAATTAAGGATGATTATTAGGGTGAATACCAGTGTATTAGCGATCTCCATTTTTTGGAATGAAGGAAAAAAACTGATGAATAAAGAATTTGCTATCTAATATATATTTTGGCTTTAGTAGAGTATATTTCTGTCGTCTTTATTGTTCTAGTATAAATTTTAAGTAGTGAACTTGCCGTCCTGAGACACTAATATTTATATAGCATTAATCGGTAATATCAATCAATTTGGTTATCTCATTTGCATATAGTTTGAAAAGATAAAGCGATTTTTTAGCATAGCACGCCGAAAAAAATCTGTAAATTAACCAGAATTGTATTTTTAATCAAATTCTGCTCAAACAAATGAAGTAAGCTTTTTCACTTTACACGAAGTTTTATTATTAATATAACTGCCGTTATAAAAAATGGTGTCTGACCGATATATTGACTCTTATCGCTTTTACCCGATATTTTTTTATCTGAAACTGGGTAAAAACTTTCAAACAATTGACAAATTCAAATATCCGACGTTGGATAATTTTTGTCTTGAGACGGATCCACAACTCCTTTCGCCACTTCATAAATTCTTGCAAATTATTATTTTCAAGTATAAAAGGATCAACTAATAATTTAAAAAAGAAAACTTCGTGAACCTTAGGACATTTAGTTTTTATTATGAATTATGATTACAAGTTACTCATAATATTTTAAAACCTTTTCGGATCACAACATTTCTTTTTAGCTCTAAATTTTTTTAATATAATGGCTGAGTTGGATGATTGTCGTTTATATTCTCTATTCTAAAATTATTTAAGATTGGGCGAAGACCGCCTACTGGAGTGTCCCTTATTTCATCTGGGGTCAATACTTTAATCGTGCCGCTTGCTATGTTTATTTTTGCCCGTCGTTTGCTTCCAACGTGAGAATCATATGTGTATATTCCAGCAAGATAATTACGTCTCTCAAGAATTGCAAAGATGTCACCAGCAACTGTTGACAATACAATTTGTTCCTGGTCCGGCATAGGCACATAGTAATTTGGTCCTTCGAGCATTAAAAGTCGTTTATTTGTACGAAAAGTGTATCTTCGAAGTCTGAATAGCTGGTTCGGATTCCTTTTTGGAATCATGTGAATAAACTGAAGCTGGTCAAGTCCATACCCAAATCCGTGAGAAGAAGGAAGCACGGTAGGTGGAGCCGTGCACCTAGAAGGAGGAGACCTGGACTTGATTCGAAGAGGTGGCTCAAGAGGAGGAAGCGACCTGTAAAAATTCAAAAATTTAAGGGAATTTAAGAAATTTCGATAAAGTTCAAAGTGACGTCAGTTTCTGAGTAGTAGCCATGAATACCGATAGAATTAACCGCAGCTTATATTTTTCTTTAATAAACACTTAAACATTCAGTAAAGAGTGTGATGTAACAATAAATGGTTTCTTTTAAAAGAATCTTACCCATCAGGATGGTGCACATGCTGTACTTGGAAATTATTTAAGATTGAACGAACGTGTCCTACTGGAGTTTCCTCGATTTCATTAGGGGTCAATAAGGTAAACGCTCCGCTTTCCATGTTTACTTTTGCCCGCGCATTCTGTCGCGCGCGAGGACTACGTGCATATATTCCAGCAAGAGCAGAACTACTCTCCAATATTGCAAAGATGTCACCACCCATTGTTGATAATACGATATGTTCCTGGGTTGGCACTGGCCCAAAGCGACCCGGTCCTGTAATTATCTTAAGTGGCGTGTTCGCAGAAAAAGTGTATTTACGAAGGTCAAAGCGCTGGGTTGGATTCTTATAGGGAATAAGCCGAATAAATTCAAGTTGGTCAAGTCCAAACCCATGTCCATCAGAAGAGGGAAGCCTGGTAGGTGGGCCTGGTTTATACTTGGACGGAGGAGACCTTGATCTGGCAGAAACAGGAGGTTCGGCTGGAGGAACAGGCATGATTGGAGAATTGGGTCCGGCAGGAGAAGAAGAACCGACATGAGGAAGTTTTCTCTCAGGAGATGATGGTGAGCTGACACGAGGAAAAAAAGGAATAGGAGCGCCATTAGGCAAGCATTCGAACTGTAAACTTAACTCTGCAAGAAAAAACAAACGATTACAATTTTTCAAAGAAAAAATGTTTTTGCATTAATAATAATAATAATAATAATAATAATGATCTGCACGCGTACCCAGGTAATACATTCTGTTGGTATGATGACGTTTGTTCCTATTGAAGCATTTTTGTTTTTATTATTTTATTTTTTAGATTAGTTTTCTATCAGAACGTAAATGTTCATGTCATTTGACGTTAGAATAGTATTTTAAAACTCAAAGATATTGGTATACCTTATAAATTTCAAGTATCAAGTAGCAGTTGGTAGTAAGAGATGATTTGGATTTTGTTATGACAAATTTTTCAAAGCTGTTTATTTTATTAATTAAACTTGAAAAAGTGTAACCTTGTACTTCAAAACTTCTCTCAGAAGAATGAATTATACCGTTAATGACGAAAGCGGAACTCAGATTTATCTAATTACAAATTTAAAAAAAATTTTAAAAAAAAATTGTAAGAGAGAATTTAATATATGAATAGTCGATTAAGACACTAAGAAATGGTCATTTAAATAGTTAAGTCTTCCTACAGCTTGAATCTCTATTCTTAATTCTAAATTATTAATAATAAATTCATATTTATTTCGAAAACTCAGATAGTTTAGAGAATAACAGAAAGTGGTACATAATTCAGGTCTTGACGCAAAAAGTGTTATTTGAGGAAAGCTTAAAAAGGTTCTTGAAATTGTAGATATAGAATGGCCTTTTATTTACCAATAGAATTAAGAATCACCGCCAAGAAAAAGAACAGCGTGTGAACGATCCTCATTTTTCGCAATTAGGCGGTTAACTGATTTTTACATTAATAATGAATTTGGCGAGCCCTGTATCTAATTAGTGCTCTGCTGTTTTTTTAGTGTTATCTTGTCTTACTCGAAAAATCATGTTTATATTTATTGCCATATTCGCACACAGTGTTACGTAATATAATCGCATTAATGTATCATTGTTATCGCTAAAGTGATACATCTTGCATAATTACATTAAAGTTTATTTTCTGTGGAAAAAAACCGTCTAAAAAAATGCCTCATCTAATTTCGCAAAAAGGTTTTTTGATGTCTAAAATAAAAAACGAATAATTTAAAAAATAAAATATTAGCAAATAATGATATTTAAAATTATTTTATTTATTTGCATTAACTACATTTAAGTTCTGTATAACTAAAAATGGTTTTTTTCGTTCCGCACCTAACAGAAAATTTCTTTAATGAAAACCTCGAAGGATCCAGCATATGTTCGTGTACACGAACCTGCAAAAAATTTTTTAATTAAATGGACTACTTCTTTGATTTTTTAAAATTAGAGAATTTCTCGACTTTTAAAAATCAACGGTTTTTAAATTGAATTAAAAAAAATATGACTAATTAAGATATGATAGTGTTTGACTTGTAATGTTTAAACAACACGGGCTTACTGACAAGAATTATCTCCTACGGATCAGCAAATTAAAAGCTATACAGATTTTTGAACATAGTTAAGGACTACAGAAACGTAAAAAAAACTTTGCATTTATGAAAAGATTAAAATTGCGAAAATAAAACTTTTTTAATCGTATTTTACCGACCAGAATTAATAATTTAATAAATTATTTAAATGAATTAAAATATTCTAAGAACTCGTAGCATTCAAAAATTTGTTATAAATAAGTCCTGTTTTCAATGTAAAAATCGCATTGCGCGCTTTTATTTATTGCTAGTTTTACTGTCAGTTAATTTCGAGTTTAACAATATTTAAGCGCAAATAGGTTTCATATTCTCTGAATGGTCAATAACTTTTTCGAAGCATGTTGCATAGTTCTCTTATTGTTTTCTTAATAGACTGGCTTAAGCATTGACGAAATATTGAAGTCTTGGGAATTTGAGCTTTTATTATTATTCATAAAGATTAGGCATATAGAGTCCCACAAAAACACCCAAGATTCTAGAAAATAAGATTTCAAAGAATTTCAAAGAGAAACTATTGATATAGAAGCATAAAATTTCTTTAAAAATGACATATCATTGAAATTGCTGGCATTACAAAACATTGGACTTGACACAAATCTTCTGTTGATAAAATTTGATTGAGTTTTAATCAGAAATTTTTGATAAAATAGTACATGAATGTTCTGACTAGAATTAATCATTTATTGAATCATCAAACTCCGTTTATCTTTAGGACACTTGGTATTAAAACGTCTACTACTATTATCATAGGGAAATTATTATAAACATATAATAATAGTCCTAAAAAATATATTTGTGTGAAATGATATAAATACAGAAATCTAGAAATAGAGTGGCTTGGGTACTGAAAAAACATTACAATCTTGGGAACCATAATACACTGAGTTTTTATTATTATTTGTGGTCACAAAATACTCGTAATATTTTCAAATGGTTCGGATTGCAGAAATGATTTTTTAGTTCTACATTTATTTCATTTTTTGGATGGCGTTGTTAGTTGTGGTTTACATGCTGTACTATAAAATTTTTTAAGATTGGGCGAAGACCGCCTACTGGAGTTTGCGTCATTTCATCTAGGCTCAATATCGTAATGTTCCCACTTTCTATGTTTATTTTAGCCCGTCGTTTACTTCCAGTAATAGATTCATGTGCATATATTCCAGTAAGGTAGTTCTGTTTCTCCAGTATTGCATAGATGTCACCAGCAAATGTTGACAATACAATTTGTTCTTTGGCTGGTATAGGCACATAGTAATTTGGTCCTTCATGCAATAACACTGGGATATCCGCATGAAAAATGTGTCTTCGTAATTTGAATATCTGGTTCGGATTCCTTTTGGGAATAATCCGAATAAACTGAATCTGTTCAAGTCCATACCCAGATCCATCAGAGGAAGGAAGTCTTGTAGGTGGAGCCGTGCACCTTAAAGTAGGGTACCTAGCCCTGGCAGGAAGAAGAGACCTGTTAGAATAATATCGTTGGTCAGAAAAAATTGGAAATAATATAATCGAACAAATTAGTAAAAATTGCAAATATTTTATTCTTTTCAATAGAATTATAGTCAGTATCGGAAATCTACGGAAATGCAAATGAGAGTGAATCGAATTAGTAAAACGAAACGAAAAAAATGAGGTAAAGAATGAGATGTGACGATGAATAGTTTTTTTTTTAAAGAATCTTACCCGAAATTGCTGTTCACATTCTCTACTCTGAAATTGCGCAAGATTGAACGACGTTGTCCCACTGGGACTTCATTCATTTCATCAGAGGATAATAAGGTAATCCTGCCGCTTTGCATGTTTATTTTTGCTCGCGCATTATGTCGAACGCGTCGACTATGTGTGTATATTCCAGCAAGAATAAAAGTACTCTCCAATATTGCAAGGGCGTCACCATCGGAAGAGGATAATACAATTTGTTCTAGGTTTGGCATTGGCCCAAAGAGACCCGGTCCTGTAATAATCTTTAACGGAGTGTCCGCAGAAAAAGTGTATTTTCGAAGTTCAAACCGGCGGCTTGCATTCTTCTTGGGAATAAGGCGAATAAATTCAAGTTGGTCAAGTCCATATCCACGTCCATCAGCAGAAGGAAGCCGTTTAGGTAAACCTGATCTAAAACTGTCAGGAGGAGACCTAGATCTGACACAAGAAGAACTTTCAGCTGGATGAAGAGACACATTCGTAGATTGCGGTCTGACAGGAGGTGAAGAACCAGGAGAAGCATGTTGTCTGTTAGAAATTTTTGAAGGAGAAGATTCAGACTGTAAACTTAACTCTGAAAGAAGAAACGAGCGATCAAGGTATAGGACCCTAGTTAGTGACACTGTTAATTTTCAAGTGTACCAGATTTAGCTTTTAATTGTTGGAGACGCTGCATTCATAACTGTTCATGTTTAGTGTGCTTTATACTAAATGTTTTAATGATAAAGAATCCAGGGTGTCTCTAACTTGTCGAATGTCACTAACTGCGGTCTTGTTCTTAATTTTTTTGAAGAACGAATGTTTTTATAATAATAATAATAATAATAATAATAATAATAATAATAATAAAGATATTTTTTTTAAGGAAACTATGAAATGTTTTCGAAGGGTTGGATTTGATAGAGATGTTCAAAATTGGTAAGAGAATATTTAGCATATGTTATGCCAAGATAAGATTTATTTAAATCATATAAGATATTTATAGTTTTTCTGTGACCTACTTTGGCATAGTTTAATCTTCAGAATAAATTCGTATTCATTTCAGACTTGAAAAATATTTGTGGAAAGCTTTAAAAAGTTCTTAAAATTATAGGTGACGAATGGAATTTTAATTACTAATAATTACTGTCAAGATAAAGACCACACTATAAACGATCTTCATTTTTCGCATCAAGGCGGCTAACTGATTTATACGTAAAAAAAGAATTTAGTTAACAGTGTATCTAATTAGTACTCTGCTGTTTTTTTAGTGATATCTTGTCTCACTCGGCGAATCATGAGTATATTTATTGTCATGTTCGCAAAAAGCGCTACGCAATTTAATTGCGTTTATTTATCATTCTTATCGCTAAATTGTTACAACTTAATAGAAGACCTAAAAGCATATTTTCTGTAAAAAAATGTCTAAAAATGTTGCTCATCCGGTTTCTGAAAAAAAATGTTAATGTATAAAATGATAGACAAATAATCTCAAAAATAATGATAATAATTAACAAATAATATTTCGGACCCCCCCCCCATTATTTATTATATTGCAATTCTAGAAAGTATAATTGATTATATTTTTTCCTTGTCATATTTAGATGAAAATTCCTGTACAGCAACCTCAAAAATGTTCGTTTTACACAAACCTATAGATGAATCTGTCAATAAAATAGACAACTACTGTTTTCTAAGCATTAGACGACTTCTAGACGTTTGAAGTTAAATTTTTTAAATTCTCAACAGTCCAATTGTACATGTAAGAGTCCTAAATAAAAACGATATGTGGTTTACAATTTTAAAATATTTCGATATAAAATAAAACAGGGTGTGACTAACAATGTTTGCATAACACGAGTCTACTGACAAAAATTATCTCCTATGGATCAGCAAATGAAAAGCTGTACAAAGGTATGGCTAATGTCTCCAGAAACATAAAAAAACTTGGAATTTATAAAAATATAAAAATTACAAAAATAAGATTTTTTCAATCCTATTTACTGGCTAGAATTTAAAATTCAATAAATTATTTAACTAGAATAAAATATGTTCAGAACACGTAGTATTTGTTATTTCTAATTTTACAAATAAATAATGTTTACAATAGTAGAAAATAATGATGACATTGCGCGCTTGTATTTATTGATTTTTTACAATAAATTCCATGTTTAGAAATATTTAAATGGAAATGGATTTTAAAATAAATTAAAAAGCCAGTTGTATTTCAAACTTGAGTTTAATTCCTTTCCTTTAGGCGGCTTTCCTTAAAACTACTTATAAAATAACCTGAAAAAGACCCAGCATTTGTCAATCAACATTTTGTCACATCCCCGGTATAATAAATCAACCCCAATGCACAACAAACAGTAGCAGAGCTTTTTGATTTGCTTCCAAAATAGACTAGCTAGAACATTGATGCAAGATTGAAGCATTGGGAACTATAGTGCATTGACTTTTTATAATTATTCGTAAGAATTTTTTTTTAGTTTTAAGTGATCTCCATTTCTTGCAATTAAGGAAAAAACTTATAAATGAAGAATTTTGTGTTTAATAGGTATTTTAGCGCTTTATTAGAGTATGCGTGTATCATCTTTATTGTCATCGTACTGCTTTTTAACGGCAAACTTATCCTTCTGAAATCGGTTGTAACAAAAAATTTGATTATCTCAGTCGCATCTAGTTTGGGAAAATAAAGCGAAACAAAATCGCTGAAACAAACGAAGTGAGCTATCTCAATTTACACAGGTTTTCAGTTTTAAGATAGCTGTGATATTTTGATTCTTATCGCTTGTGTTTTTAGTTCTTGTCGCTGAAATAATTAGATCGTAGCAAATGTCAGAGATATTTTTTATTTGAAGTTGGGTAAAAAAGTTCAAACAACTGACAAGTTGCAATATCCGACGTCGAACAATATTTGTCCTAAAATGGTTCCACAACTGCATTTGTCACTTTAAAAATAGTTTCAAACTATATTTTTTATGCATAAAAGGATCAGCGAATAATTTAAAAAGGAAACCCTTGTGAACCATAAGACATTTAGTTGTTATTATTATTTGTGGTTAGAAATTATTCGTAATATTTTTCAACTGTTTCAAATCGTAAACATTTCTTTTTAGCTCTACATGTTTTCAATTGAATGGCTGAGCTGGAAGATTGTCGTTTACATGCTCTATTCTAAAATTATTTGAGATTGGGCGAAGGCGGCCTACTGGAGTGTCCTTTATTTCATCTGAGGTCAATATTGTAATCGTTCCTTTTCGCATGTTCATTTTTATCCGTCTTTTGATAACACCACGAGATTTGTATGTATATATTCCAGCAAGATATTTACTACTCTCCAATATTGCGAAGATGTCACCTGAAAATGTTGCTAATACAATTTGATCTTGGGTTGACATAGGCATGTAGTAATTTGTTCCTTCGAGTAATAAAATTTGATTATTTGCATGAAAAGTATATTTTCGAAGATAGAATTCCTGGTTCGGATTCTTTTTTGGTATGAGCCGAATGAACAGAAGCTGGTCAAGTGCATATCCAGATCCGTCAGAGGAAGGAAGCCTGGTAGGGGGAGCCATACATCTGAGTGGAGGGGAAATGGACCTGGCAGGAAGAGTTGGCCGCCACAAGGAACACCATGAAAAAGGGAGCCATTAAATGAGCACAAATATTTCTATATTCACATAAGGTTTTCTATAACTCTTTATATTACGTTGATCGCACTTTGGACAGCGTGAAATATACGCCCTATAAGCGTGCAAGAATTTGCTTATTGCAAGGTTTTGATGGATTTGGATACGAAGCAACAGTGCAGGTTTGCTGAGGATGTCAAATTTGCCCTCCACGGACAATTCTGTTCTTAATGAGGTGACGTACATGAGCGCTTGGTGGTAGCTTTCGTCATAACATTGACAGCAGATATGCCTATGTTGAAGAAAAATATGGCGCCCCAACGGATTTGCACTAATCCTTCGTATCCTTCGTTCTTATCGAATTAATTAAAATTGGGAACCTTCGAATAAATTAATAAGAATTGAGAGTGCCCTATGTTAAGAAAATACTTACCCATCTCTGTTGTTGATATGCTCTATTCTAAAAGAATGTGAGATGACACGATTGTTTCCTACCGGAGTCTCCTCGATTTCATCTTGGGTCAGTAGAGTGATCTTGCCACTTCCCATGTTTATTTTTATCCGTCCTTTGTTGTTGAAGCGCTGGTTGTGTGTATATATTCCCGCAAGAGTATTGCTACATAACAATATTGCAAATACGTCTCCATCAGATGTTGATAATACAATTTGCTCTTGGGGTGACACGGGCACAAAGTGTTTTCTTCTTTCCAATACTTTAATTAATTTATCCGTCGGAAAAGTGTATCTTCTAAGTTCGAATCGCCGATTCGGATTTTTTTCGGAAATAAGTCGAATAAATTCAAGCTGATCAAGTCCATATCCATGTTTGCCAGAAGAAGGAAGCCGGGTAGGTAAAGCCATGTGCCTGGAAGGAGACCGGGACCTTACACGAGAAGGAGGTTCGTCTGGAGAAGAAGACGTTCTTGAAGAATGATGTATGACAGGAGGAACTGGTTGATAACTGGTAGAAGGATTTTCTCTATCAGTAGAAGAAGCAGAAGCATCATGAATTGGGGTGCGATTAGGCAAAAAGTCGAACTCTGAGCTTAGCTCTGCAAGAACAAACAAATTAGTCTGTAAAAGTATCCAGCTAGTATATTCTGTTCATGTCATGATGTTTGTTTGTAGTGATGCTTTTGTGTTTTCAATAGCTTATTTTGAGATTATTTTTCGATCAGGAAGTGATCGTGGACGCCATGTTGTTAATTCTTTTTCAGTAATTATTTGAGTTATATACAAAGCTTTAAAGTATTTTAATAAATTAAATCTGTCTATATTTATTTCTATGATAAGAAATGAAATTGAAGAACATGCTGAAAATTGAACTATAGTTACCTTTATTATGCGCATGTTTGCTACTGTTCCCAAAATTTGTCAGCAGGTCCAATGTTTTGGGTGGCATACCTGATGACATTTCTGTGAAAAAACAAAAAATATTATAGCATTTTTAATATTAAAAATGCTCTTTAATAAAAATATGGAGTGCATAATATTTTTGTAAAATTTCTATGAGAAGTACTGCATGATTGTATAAGTGCATATTCGGGGAAGACAAGGGGCTAACCCACAACATTTTTAAAATGTACTTTTATGTGTTAAAGATTGTGCTTTTATCTCTAATTTGCTTAATCGCAGCTATTCTTTTTTGCGAATCAAGTAGGCTAGGTCGTTCTCCGAGATTGTTTTTTCAACACATTTAAAAAAACTAAATAGTTTATTTAATAGACATGATTTAAAACAAAATGGTTCAGTAAAGAGCCAGTGTTTCCACGCCTAAAATAATATGCACAGTAATTTACTATTTATATTTAAAATATTTACTATTTTTAATAATTGACCACAAATTATGTATAACGTTGAGATGTGTTAATCGACTTATCTAAATATGTTATAATAAATTTACCAATAGAATTTAGGATAACCATCACGGTAAGGATCAAAATATAAACGATCTTCATTTCTCTCAATTTGAAGAAAAAGTGATTTGTAGGCTAATTCAGAATTTTCTTATCAGTGTATCCAATTAAGATTTTGTGTTTGATTAGACTACATACCATATATCGTATCTTAGTCGCAATCTCGTATGTTACAGGCGTCAAAGCCAAGGACAGAAATTTGTTTGCTTTTAAAGACGCTGCTTCGAGAATGATAAAGCATAAATTTGTACAAACATTTGATTCCTATGGCCTTTATTCTTCCTCTTATTGCCAAAGTAATACGATTTAAATAAAGACCTAGAAGCTCATACCAATGAGAATTTGCCACAGCCAATTTCTGAAAACTATTTTCTCAATGCCTAAAATAATAAAAAAATTTAATCAAAGAAGCAGCAAAAAATGAAAAAATAATAATGCATGACATTAATTTATTTATTGTCAAAAAAACAAATTTTCTTTTGGACTACTTAGTGGCAATTCAAATTGAATTGAAGTTCAAAACTAAGTAATTTTGAACTTGAGAATATTGCTTGAACTTATTTGGTTGAAATAGTGATTTCTAAATTGTTGACATTTAAGAGTTTAATTTATATACACAGAATTTTATTTTATTTTATTTATTCTGAGCTGAAGAGACGAAAAAAGTTTTTCTTTGAAGAATATTCGGGTTCAACTGTAGAGTTGTAGAAAATGTTTTCACGGGAAAAAAACTACTGAGCTTTAAAATTTGTTTATAATTTTTGTAAGTTTGAAATTACATCATCAGTAATAATAAATTTAAAAGACTGCATTAGTTAGGAATCAAGGAATTCGATATTTTGAATGTTTATTCAATTATTCTTCCATTTTATCGTTACCATATAAAAATATAACTAACCTTTATATTTTTTTTCTGTTTCAGGTGAGTTGCTACAAATTGATAGCTTGTCCTAAAATACATGAATATGCGTATAGCTTATTGTAATCGTAAGTAACAATTTCCAATTATTTTATATTTCTTCATCAAGTAATTTTGATTAACATCCTTTTCTAAGGTTCATAATTTTATTTTAGAATTGGTTTATAAAATCCTAATTTTTTTTGCGGATAGAAATAGCGTGAAACGTCTGTAACATTTACAATAATTCATTAGGTATTTTACAAGCTATACTTAAGAAGGCGCAATATTATTAGGAACCATAAATATTTTGTAATTTGTATAATATTTGTTATGATTTTTGTATTACAATAAATTTTTTGTAGATTTAGTTTAGAAAGTTTCATATTTAAGGTATAAAATAACTTTAAGTAATAAGAAGGCAATCAAATTTTTAGCATCTGGCACGAGGAATGTTGCACCTGGCAGGAGGAGCCCTGCACATGGCACGAAAAACATTGACACCTGAAGGTGCTGGTTAATCATTTTGCGCATTTAGGTAAAAAATATATTTTAAGTAATCTCCTTCCAATACAGCATTTATAAAAATAGACAAATCACACTTAGTTGAAAAATAACGTCAAATAAAGTCCTAAACTTAAAAAAAAATCTACAGAATCTCTAAGACAGAACATTTTAAGCAACTTATTTTATTAACAAGAAATTTGACTAGAAACTTTTTTGTTACTGAACAGAGACTTTTTTTCTGATCTTATTAAAAAGGTTTTAGACTTCTCAAATGAAATTCTCCATTCCTGAGGGTACAAACCGAAGTATAAACGATCATAATTTTCTGCGACTAGAAGAAAAATTAATTAATACGCTAATAAAAAATTTGCTCAGCACCGAATGTGCCAGCGCAGCGGACAGATGTTATTTGTTTTTTTACTCTTCGGTTTATCTTGTACATTTTTTTAAACAATAAATGCGGATTTTGTTCGTAATGTCATCAAATAAGTTAAAGATTAAGAAAATTTCAACTTGGCAGTACACCCAGAATATCCTTAAGTTTCTGAAAAATAGTTATTATTGATTTTACAAATCATCTATGTTTTTGATGTTAGATAATAACAATAATAACAATCTGTTGACTCGAATGCTGATATTGAGCGCTTCTATTTACTGCTAGTTTTAAAATAAATTAGTTGCAAATTTAAAAATATTTAAACGTAAATAACTTTTAAAAAAATAGGAAGGTAGTTATATTTTAAATTCGACACAAATTAATTTTACTTTATGCGATCATTTTTCATTCATAGTGTTTTTCTCTTCCTATAAAACTCTCTAGCTTTTCTAAAATCGACTTGTCAATCTCTAAAGCTTAGATGTCGATTTGGAGTAGGCTGCACTATAATAATTGTTTCAAAAAACATTTGAAAAAGATTGGCTGTGGTATTGACGAAAGATTAAGGCCTGGGAAACCATAATTTATTTACTTTAATTATTATCTGTAATCACAAGTTATTCATATTTCACGATGGGTTCGGATTATAAACGTTTTTCTTTTAGTTTTGCATTTTTTATTTAGTTAAAACACGTGAAGTATATTCATGGATACGATGTACTCTAAAGTTACTTAAAATTGGGCGAAGGCGGCCTACTGGGATTTCCTCAACTTCGTATGCGGTCAATTGTGTAATCTCACCGCTTTGCATGTTTATTTTTGACCGCACTCTACCGCTTTTGCGAGTATTATATGTATATATTCCAGCAAGACAGTCGATACTCTCCAATAATGCAAAGACATCACCAGAAGATGTTGATACTACAATTTGTTCTTGAAGTGGCATGCGCCCATAATGATTTGGTTTTTCGAGAAATAAAATTGTTTTCTCGGCAGGAAAAGTGTATCGTCGTAGTTCAAATATTCGCTTTGGATTCTTTTTGGGAATAAGCCGAATAAATTCAATTTGGTCAAGTCCATATCCAAATCTGTCAGAAGAAGGAAGCCTGGTAGGTGGTGTCATGCCTCTGGTAAGAAGAGACCTAAAAGAAAAAATTTGTTTTTCCGAAAAAGATGAAACGCCGCCCCGTGAGGAACACCAAGAAAAGGGGATTTATTAAAAAAGCACAAATCTTTCAAAATTCTCATAAGTATTATAGTCATGGAGGAGTGCTTTAGAATAGTCATCTTCGATGAACAAGGTGTGCATCTCGGGAAAGGGATGGTGCGTCGGTAAGCATTTGCAGATGATAAGGTTGTCATAACAGTCAATTGAAGTATTACGGAGAATGTTAAGCACTCAGGCCGATCGTCAGCACAATAAACTCATAAAACGCCTAAACATCATGGTGAGTTTCGACGTAACATCTCCCTTTACGAAAGTACCAGTCCAAATGCCTTTGATATAGCACTGTCTTAATAATACTTACTTCTCTTTCAACAACCAATTCTATGAACAAACCTCAAGAGTAGCAATGGCATCTCCAATCTCACCTGTAATAGCCAACATTTTTAGGGAACATCTAGAAAAAAAAATCTTCAATAAATCCAAGCATAAAACGGAATTTTCGTTCCGTTACGTGGACGACACTTTTGTCATCTGGCGACGTGGACTACATGAACTAAATAAGTTTTTCGATTTCATCAATCAATTACATCCTAATATCCAATTCACCATGGAAATTGAACAAAAC